>APFE030118060.1:101254-116623 GCA_000404065.3 Pinus taeda
AACCTTCAACTGCTACTAGACTTAAAATAGTTCTAATTGAAGTCATTTTAACAACAGGAGAAAATATTTCATCAAAATCAATACCTTTCTTCTGTGAAAACCCCTTCACCACAAGTCTAGCTTTGTACCTCTATTTTCCTCCATCTTCTTCCTTCAGCCTGTAAACCCATTTATTTTGCAATGTAGTTTTACCTGCAGGCAACTTGATTAAGTCCCAAGTCTGGTTATGCATTAAGGAGTCCATCTCTTCTTCCATGGCTAGCTCCCACTTCTTCCTGCTTTCAACTTGCTTTGCTTCTTCATAACATTCGGGTTCACCAGAATCAGTCAATAATAAGTAATATAATGAAGGATAGTATCGTTCAGGGGGTATACTTATCCTGGTAGATCTTCTAACACCACTTTTAGGTGTTTGGGGTGCCTGTTGTTGTTGTGGTAGTTGTTGTTGTTGTGGTTGTTGATTATTATTATTTTCAGGCACCTTTACTTTTTCAGTGATTTCATCAATAACTGTGTATTCCTTGTTTTCTTTTTCCTGTTTCTTTTCCTACAACTAATTCTTATACAAGACCTTTTCATTGAATATTACATCTCTACTCCTAATGATTTTGTGATCTTCATAATCATATAAGCGTTAACCAAAATCATTAACACCATATCCAATAAAGGTACATTTCTTTGACTTTGCCTCAAGCTTTGTTCTATTTTATTTATTAATATGGATAAAGGCCTCACAACCAAAAGGCTTTAAAAAGGATTAGTTTACATTTTTACCTATCCATGCTTCCTTTGGAACACCACCATTCAAGAAACTTGAAGGCCCTCTTTTTATTAGATAAACAGCAGTATCTACAGCATCTGCCCAAAATTGTAAACGCAATCCTGCATGCAATCTCATGCACCTTGCACGCTCCATGATTGTTCTATTCATCCTTTCTGACAGACCATTTCCTTGTGGTGTTCTTGGAACTGTCTTCTCTCTGTGAATTCCATGCTCTGAACAGTACCCATCAAACTCTTTGCTGTAATATTCACCTCCATTGTCTGATCTGAGACACTTCAATTTCTTTCCTGTCTCAATCTCAACCAAAGGTTTCCATTTCTTGAAAGTACCAAATACATCAAATTTATTCTTAATACAATAAATCCAAGTTTTTCTAGTTTCATCATCAATAAAAGTAACATAATAACGAGAGCCACCAAGAGATGATACGTGAGCAAGTCCCCATACATCTGTATGCACAAGCTCTAATTTTTCACTCTTCTTTTCTTTCCCAACTCTGAGAAATATGACTCTCTTTTGTTTTCCATAAATGCAATTCTCAGAGAAGTCCAAATCAACATTCTTCAAACTTGGCAACAAATTCCTTGAGTGAAGAATCTTCATCCCATTTTCACTCATGTGTTTGAGCCTATGATGCCATAATGCTAAATCTTCTCCTTTATAAGTTAAAGCATTAACAAAGTTAGAAATCCCATTGCATAAATACAATGTACCAACCTTTTTGCCTTTTTCTAGTACCAAGGCTCCTTTGGTGACCTTCCAAGCTTTATCTGTGAAAGTTGTCACACAACCTTCACCGCCTAACTGCCCTATTGAAATCATATTTTTCTTCAGATCTGGAACATGCCTTACCTCCTTTAGTAGCCATTGGTTTCCATTCTGCTGCTTTACAAGAACCTTACCGATTCCAACAATTTTACAGGGTTTATCATCACCCAAATGGACTTGTCAAAAATCTCCTTGAACATAGTCATGAAAATATTTCTTATCAGGTGTGGCATGGAATGAGGCCCCTGAATCTACCACCCAGGAATCAGTAATATTTTCGAAAGAAAGAATCAAAGCATCTTGTAACACGTCACCTATAACATTTTCTTCATGATTGTTTTCTTGTTGTGCATCTCCTTCTTTTCCCTTCCGAGATCTACAATCTTTCTTTAGGTATCCTTTCTTTCCGCATTTCCAGCACATTATCCCTGATCTGGACTTCGATATACCTTTCCTTGATTTACTGCGATATTTTTAGCTCTTTCCTCTTTCCATTTTTCTTCCCCTAGACTCTGCGCTCAAAGCATTACCCGATGTCTCACCGGAGCTTTTCCGTCGCATTTCCTCGCTAAGGATAGCACCGACAACATCAACAAACTTTAAAGTACTAGTTCCAGAAACAGAGTTACTAATGGCCATTACTAAACCATTCCAACTTTCTGACAATGAGCACAAGAATAACAGAGCTCTAACTTCATCATCAAAGTTCACCCCTACAGAACTTAACGGACTTGTAATAGTATTAAAATCATTTAAATGGTCTGCAACAGATCCACCTTTCGACATCTTCATATTAAATAACTGTTTCATAAGAAATACCTTGTTTGAGGCTGAGGGTTTTTCATATAGTTTTTCCAACGCCTTAAGCAAACCCTTTGTTGTTATTTCCTTCGAAATGTTGAAGGCGTCCGACGCTACGAGGCACAACCGTACTGTTCCAATTGCCTTTCTATCGAGAAGGTTCCATTCTTCATCTATCATACCCATCAGCATCTTTTTTTTCCGTCCAATGGTAGGTACAGATCTTTCTGATACAGATAATCTTCCATCTGCATCTTCCACAGCGAAAAGTTTTGGCCATTAATTTTCTCGATCCTAAACTTACCATCTTCCGCCATTGCTCCCACTCGAACGAGGAACCCTTCTTTCCTGTGAGTTTATCAACCAAATAGACCTTCGGCTCTGATACCAGTTGTTAGAAAATTATATATTCCAGAGCAATGGAACACATAAAATATAGCAAAAATATAAACACAGAAAACACATAAAAAACTAGAGAGACATAGATATACGTGGTTGACCCAGTTTGGGCTACGTCCACCCCAAACAGCGAATCCTTCCTTTTTATTATCTAGCAAAATGAAGAGACACAACCTACAACAGATCCGTTGTAATATCCTCTATTTTCTCTCATAGTCGCACCTCTCCGTTTCTCGCTCAGAGAATACACTTCTATTACATAGCCTCAATACAATGCCCTCATACAAAGAGAGGAGTTTCCTTCTAAGGAAAAAAACCCTAAACTAAACATAAGTTCTACCATCAGATCATCTGCCTAATGAACGGCCCAGATTGACTAGAAATTACTATAATTTTACAAGGCAATTTTACATCTGTTTTTAGCTTTGGGGGCACTGCCCCCGATGTTGTGTGTGGAGCATGATTGTTCAAAGGTCTTTGTTTCATCCGGATGCATACCCGAGGAAGTTTGTACACCCCTCCACATGGGGGGGTGCGGGGGGCACTTGTCCCCCCCGCAGGGGTCTGGGGGGGCGATCCCCCCCGGCTAGGGGGTCCAGGGGCCAGTGGTCCCCCGGTGGGGGCTCGGGGGAATTTCCCTAGAAGCTAAAAATAGATGTAAATTTTCCTTGTAAAAGTATAGTAATTTCTAGTCAATCTGGGTCATTCATTAGGCGGATGATCTGACGGTAGAACTTATGTTTAGTTTATGGTTTTTTTGCCCTAGAAGGAAACCCCTCTCTTTATGAGGGCATTGTATTTGAGGCTGTGGAATAGATGTGTATTCTGTGAGTGAGAAAGAGAGAGGTGAGACTATGAGATAAAATAGAGGATATTACAGCGGATCTACTATAGGTTGTGTCTCTTCATTTTCCTGGATAATAGAAAGTTAGGACTGGTTGTTCAGGGTGGACCTAGCCCAAATTGGGTGAACCACGTATATTTGTGTCTCTCTTGTTTTATGTGTTGTCTGTGTTTATATTTCTGCAATATTTTATGTGTTCCATTACTCCATAATATATAACTTTATAACACCCGAAACCCCCGCCGGGGGACCACTGGCCCCCGGACCCCCAACCGGGGGGGATCGGCCCCGAACCCCCGCGGGTGGGACAAGTCCCCCCCGCACCCCCCCACATGGAGGGGTGTACAAACTTCCTAGGGTATACATCGAGCTGAAACAAAGACCTCTGAACAATCATGCTCCACACCCAACACCTCTTGTATAAACCATGCTTGGGGAATTATACCCAAGGTATGTATGAACATGTGTACTCAAAGTTCCTTTGGGACTCGCTCTTTCCTCCATCTCTCTGTGCAGTTCTTTAGATGTTTTCCAAAATCATATTTCCCCCTATGCTTCATCGTTTCCTGCAGGTGGTCTCCTTCTTGTCTAAATCTTGCCCTCATGGCCCACTTGATTTTCTCCCAGTCGCACAGGGTGCTGCGATGTGCTCCCCATCATCTTCCTGGGGTGGCTTGTAATGCAATATCCAATAACAATACCTTGTGTCTCTCCCTTATAGTTATATCAATCTTATTCAAAAAAATATCTATTAATTCTATGCCATGAAAGGTAGGGTAATTACTTACCTCTGTCCCAATCCAGTTTACTCAACA
Source organism: Pinus taeda (assembly GCA_000404065.3). Taxonomy (NCBI): domain Eukaryota; kingdom Viridiplantae; phylum Streptophyta; class Pinopsida; order Pinales; family Pinaceae; genus Pinus; species Pinus taeda. Next base: position 105,666 of record APFE030118060.1, read on the forward strand.
TATATTGGCACAGCATCTGGTATCAACCTCGTATCCTCCATGTTTCCAAGCATCCCAAGTGGCTTCCGAGCTGGCTTTTGAACTTTGTACGCTTCTCCAACTAACCAATCCTCTTGTTGTGGGATTGATGTAGTCTTGTATTTGTCCAGCAGTTAGCCTGTACAAATGATCTAGCATCCCAGGCTCATCTTGATCATCTACAGGTTCGATGAACCTTGGTCCATGATATGGATCTAGAGGTTATATTATCGGCATCCCTTCTACTTCAAAAATCATCAACTTCTTCTTTATATCAATGATAGCATAGTTCTTATATGCCCGGTCGATACCAAGGAGTGTTGGGTAAGGGTCTTTGTCACTCATTATATCTATTACTTCAAATTCGGCATGAGTCTTTACCCCTACTACATCTACTTCTATGTCTTCTAGCCTTCCGATGGGTAATATGCAATATCGACTTTCCACCCGCAGTTGAATTGGTGAATACTTCAGTTGCGGCTTCCCCAATGCCTCCCATGTTTTTTTGGTCAATATATTTACATTGGATCCCAAATCTAGCATTGTATTTTTAATATGAAACCCTGCAACTTGAGCATCAATCCAAAATTCCCTACTGGTCCTTTTCTTGTTCCTCTTGATCCTCCTCATATGTATTTCAAGTATAATTTTTTATATTGTTTCTCCTCTCACTTTTTCTTCCGATAATATTTCTTTTAGACTTATGTGCATCTCCCTTAACGTCTGTTCATTATAAACAATTTGCAGGAATAACCTAAACCATTCCTCAACTGGTCGAGAGCTTGTAGATATGTCTGAGTCCTACCTCTTGTCCCTTTTAGCTTCTGTTAGGTTATCAAAGAGCTTGGCTGCTTCCTGATAGTATTGCTTATATTGAGTGGGGTTGTATGACCGGTTTGGGGATGGCACCCGAACAATTGAAGGTCGGTCTGCCACACCCAAATCATCCCTTATATTCTTACCCCCTCTGGTAATTATGTTTATATTAGTTATTGGAAGAGTTTTAGTGATTCATGGTTCTACTTTGATCAAATTAATTCCCCGTTGTCTGGTCCTTTCTTCCCATCTTACAATCAACTCGGGGAAATCTTCTATGGCATGTGTATTGACCCGGCACTGTGAGCACCTAGGCCTTCTTGGGAGTGGGAAGCCTCTAGTGACATGTCGCTCTTGATCACAATTATAACACCTTATGGGTCCTCTACCCCCTTTTCTTCCTCCTCTCATACCTCCTCCCCGTCCTCCACGACCAGCTTCATTAATTCTGAATGTTGACCTGTCCAACCATTCTACTAGGGCATCTAATGCCTGACACTGATCGGTGTGGTGATTCATGGATGCAAAGAACTGACGGTAATTATTGTTGGGTACATTGGACTACTTCTACAATATTGGACATATTCATGGAAAATATACATAGTTTCTATAGACTTCACACTAGTCTTGTGAATTTCAGCCAGGGAATGCTCCTTGCGATCCTACCGCCACAACACCTATTGTTGGCAGGGCCCTTGATGATCCTGCAAGGCCCACAGAACTACTTTTTCCTCTCAGTTTTGGTCATTCAGTCGCTACATGGCCTTCTATCAGGTAGTGAGTGCACCATACATTGGGTCCCACTGGTCAAACCAACTGTAGATCTTTTAGTTTCTTTGTTAGACTGACGATCTGATTTTGGAGGCCCATGATCGATGGATCTTGTGATCCCATTCCTCCCCGATACTCATGGGGGTATCCTTCCAAGGCCTCTACACATATTTCTTTCTCCAGGGCATCTTTGATGGTTTCGATCTTTTGTTGCATCACCCATTTCCTAGTAAGGGGTAGGAGTGCTTTAATGAACCAATCCCTCTATTGATTAGGATGTATTGTATAGCTTAACTTGTCGATTGCATCTTTGAACCTCTGCATTAATTCCCAAGTAGTCGCTCCTTCCTTTTACTTGATCTCCGATAGTTTTGATAGTCCTTGCTGATCTTTTTGTCGTACTTTGAACTCTTGAACGAATCTCTTCTTGATGTCATCCATAGAGGGATTTTGACTCAGCTCTACCCATTTGATAAACCACCTTAGGGCTCTATCCCTCCGCATAGCCTAGAACTCAATCGACTTCACATTGTTTGGTGTTTGGTGGGATCAGCATAAAGCTTCACATAGGTACCAATGTTGTTCCACATCTTTGTTCCCTCTACCAGGGAACTCTGGATATATAGTAAAGGACCTTGCTATGTTGGTTAGAGTATGTGCTAGGATCACAAATCCTTGGTCTCTAGGTTGTTGAGATCCTTGCAATCACAAGTTACTAATACTACTAGGCCCACTACTATTATATGTATTAAATCTCGTCTTATATCTATCATGCACACTGTGTTGGGAACGGGTTCCCCCAAGAGGCAGTTTTGGGGCTAAAAACCCATGTTTTGGGGCAGAAGGCCCAAATTTTGTAATAACTATGTAAAGTCTTCGCATTTTGTGGTCGCGAAGTGCGAAGATGTCAAAGGGTTGTCCGCCCTTGTTTTGTAAAGTCTCATGTTGGCTGTAAAGATCTACCCATGGTCCGCGGACCATGGGATTGTATAAAATGGGAGTCTTAGAAGAGTCTAAGGGAGAAATAGTAGTAGTATGAAGATTTTTAGGTATGCAGTTCTAAGTTTTCTTGAGTCTTAGCGTAGGTATATTCTTTGCAACTGAGTGCATAGAGGCCTAGGGTGGAAGTCTGTAGATGAGTGCGCGGACCCCTGCAGTTGTGTGCACAGGGTGGATAGAGTCTATACTGAACTTGAGATATCAATAAAGAGAAGTATTTTTCAAATCACTTTGTATTTTGTCTCTATTTAATGCATATTATTATATTATGATATGATATGGGTTACATTATAATGCTTATTTAATGGGCGAATGTATTTGATTATATATGTTAATTTAACGCGAGCAAGAATATAGGAATATGCGAAGATAGTTGTAAATGCTTGGTAGATTAGGTAACACTTAAGATAACTTGGGAACTTATACAGTACGTAGCCATAGATGCGTGTAAGTGCCTGGACCTCAGGTTAGGGCTTCGCAAAGATTAGTTAGGTACCTTTGGGAGGTACTGAAGGACAGAAGAGAAGGAACATCAATAAAGCCCTAAAGGCTTATCGATCTTCACAAAGGCAGGATCAGGAAGTATATATTGACATCATGACCATCTCAGGGTGTGGAAACTTTGTTTTTACATTCCCCCATATTGCTTCAGGTGAGACTTCGTTCTGCGCACCATGGGTTGATGCTAAAAGGGATATTAGTGTAGGGATTTTCTTGGCTAACTAACGTTGAACCTAGGTCAGGGCCCATCAAGCCAATACACTGTGTACTCATATCACTTTAAGCAACTTAGAAACAATTTTATCACGGTTATTGTAAAGCACCAGGGGAAGGTCAGGGTGAACACTACCTAAACTTTGGAGATTCTGTTGTTGAACTTCATCTTACATATCATCCTCTACAAACAATCTCCTCATCACATCGCACATCTCATCTTCCATCTCTTCCTCGTAAATGCTATGATTTCTTCCTTTTGGTGTCTTCCCCACAACCTGGGAGGGAGGGTTCATGTCATTCTCCTGTCTCCCATCTGTCCTATCAACATTTGTCTCTTTCTATAGGTCCTTTTCCATCTTATTTCCCTCTTTCAAACTCTCTGACACCACTCCTACTCAGAGGGGTCCTATAAGTCTCTCCTTCAGTGCCTCTACTACTCTTTTCTGCCACTGTTCGACTATCAGTGCTCTCCTTTACTCTCTAATATGTCTAGCTCTTCGTGATCCTTCTAGATCCATTCCTTCAACAACATCTAAGTTCCCCAAATGGTAGCATTCTCCCCTTAGATCCTTCCCCCAGTATTGGGGTTTTACGCTACCATAATTACTCTATGTAAAGGTATCAACCCTTCCTCCACCATCAACATATTAACCCAAAAGGGTACCTCTTTCACTATTTTCCCTCTAAATCCTAATCTCGAAATCGCATCCACTTTTGAGAAATACTCGCAGCTTTCTACTGCGAACACGTCAACATACCCCTCTATGGTAGTCTATACCCAAAAATCGATTGCCCTCATCAGGTCATTATCCGAGCATTGGAGCGTCATGAGGTATGCGGGGACACAGTCCTGATGTATTGGCATAGGTCCTTCTGGTTTGTTCTTCACTTTTATTATCCTTAGCCAGTTGTACAATTCTTCCAGAAATTTACACGAAAAGATCTCATACTGATCGCTCACAACCTCTAGGTACAAAATTTCTTCGTTCACCTTAACAGTAGATTGGATTCGAAGGGTAGCATGTTCCGACACAAATGGATCCACCCGATTATCCCACTAGTCTCATATCTCCTTCTTAAATATCCTTGACACCATATTCCAAACCACTTCTTATGAGTTTAGGTCCCAGCAACAAAACCATTTGTTGGCACAAAAATGTCATCAGGGAAAAGACCCTGGGTTCAGGCACAAGGGACCAACAAGGATCTATTGTATTCTAAGCCAATGTCAGCATTTGCACCTTACCCAAGGGGCAAGGAGTCTCACTCAAGGTGTGCCACGACCATAACTAAGAAGGGTTAGAGGGATATTAAGGGTGATCTAGACATTAACTTATCAGTATCCTAAATAGATCATTCATCACAACATTATGTTGTTACAATTACCATATTCATCTAGTAAAAGGCCATTAATTAGAATTTTGAGCATGTCTATAAACAGAACAATACACTTGATCATAATGCCATGAAAATTGTTTCATTCATTCATTCATTTATATCAACTTAAGGGAAGATTCATTAAAATATACATCAGGAATAAAGCCTTTAATAGATACATAAAATACCATAGCCATAAGATGCCTTAAACCTCTAGCCAAGTCTATCTCTGACCATTCCGCAATTTGTCAGGTCCTTGGGACCCTGTTCTTCTACACTTATGACCCCTGCTACATAGCGACCCCCTCACCATGTTATCTTCTGCTTTTATCTTCTCCTACACTGTTCCAACTGCTAGTTTTGTTTGGTTGCCTTTTCCCTTATTTTCTTTCTACTCTCCTCCTTGTCAACTTGGATGTTCATTCTTTCTTTTGAAACCTTGCCGCAACTTCCTGTCTGTTGTATGTTCTTACTTCCCTCCCCGATTGTCATCTCTGCAATTCGACCATTGCTCCTTCCACCTGTTCTCCACCTTTATTCTCTCAAAACTTGAAAATTCAAAATCAAGGCCCCAACACATAGTCTTCATCTTATCAACCATCTCCCATGTAGCTTCATCAGGCCCAAAGTGCTTCCACTACACTTTAACTTGCTCGATTTCTCTATTCCGGAGCATGAGTTGCTTTCACTGCAAGATGAAAAGAGGTTCCAGTTGTAACTCTCATTCTAGATCCACCTACAATACATACCAATCAATAACATGATCAAAATCCTTTACATGTCTTTTAAGCAATGTAACATGGAAAACATCATGGACTTTCATTGTTGAAGGCAATGCAAGTATGTAGGCCACTGGTCCAATCCTCTCAAGGATCTTGAAAGGCCCACAATATCGAGGTGATAACTTGGAACATGACCCAATCCTCAAGGATATTTTCTTGGGATTGATGCGCAAGTACACATGCTCCCCAACCTTAAACTCCTTAAATGCCCTGTGTTGGTCTGCATAAATCTTCTATTTTTCCTGTGTTTCCTTTAGATTCTACTTGATAACCTACATTTCTTTTTCCATTTTTGCCAGCATGTCTAGTCCAATAAGTACCCTATTCACTGGATCACTCTATCTAATGGCAGTATTACAACTCTATCCATAAAGTGCCTCAAACGGACTCATTCTCACTGACTCCTAATAATCATTGTTGTAATCAAACTCAACTAGTTGAAGATACTCCTCCTACTTCCATTGTTGATGCATCACATACATCCTCGGTATATCCTCCAAGATCATGTTGACTCTCTTTGTTTGTCCATTTTTCGGTGGATGATAAGTTATACTAAAGACAAACTCTATACCCAAACCTGCAAATAAATCCTTCCAAAACCTGGATGTGAACCTAGCATCTTTTTCCAACACAATCTTCTTTGGAACATTGTGAAACCCTATTATCTCCCTAATGAAGACCTGTGCTACCTCATTAGATGAATAAGTAGTCTTCACTAGAATGAAGTGATCTACCTTGCTCAATCTGTCAACCACAGTCATGATGGAATCATGTTGCTTCAATTTCCTCAGCAAACCTATAGTGAAATCCATGGAAATGACCTCTTATTTCCATTTTGTAATCAAAATAGGTTGTAACAAACGATATGGGTTCTTACACTCAGCTTTCGCCTGTTGACAATCCAAGCATTTAGCAACAAACTCTGCCACTTCCTTCTTCATATTCAACTAATAGTAGAACTTCTTCACCGCTTTCAATGTCTTTTGATATCCTATGTGTCATGAATATTTATTGACATGAAACTCCCTCAAGGTAATCTTCTTGAACTCATTGTCATCCGACACATAGATCATGTCCCTGAATCTGACCAAGCCATCTATTATGAGATGATAGTTCATCCTGTTCACATGTACCCTACGATAAATTGTACTTAAGTTGTTGTTACCTTTCATCCTATTTTCCTACCTGTAGGATCCAACCCTCTAAATTTTTCCCATAAGAACTCATAGTTTTTATATCATTTACCTATACTCTTCTATTGAGAGAATTTTCAACCCTGTTCTCCTTTCCTTTAATGTATCTGATATCAAATTCAAACTCACTAAGGGCATCCAACCATCTATCTTTCCTTGCATTCATATTTGGTTGGTCAAATAGGTAACTCAGCCCACTACAATCGCTCATCAATGCAAACCTCCTACTAAGAAAATAGTGCCTCCACATATTCAACACATGAATGATCTCTTCCAACTCAAGATCATGTGTCACATAGTTCTGCTCATTCTCATTCAATTTCCTTGATTCATTGCATACTAAATGTTCCTCCTACATTAGGACTCCACCAAGTCCTCTCTTCCAAGCATTTGTTCACAACACAAACTTTTTATCTAGATCTGCAATCTTAACACTGGAGTGTTTGTCAACAATTACTTCAATTGCTCAAAACTTGTTGCACATTCTTTTTTCCATTCATTTTTTTTCTTTCCTCTGCAAGGATGTAATAGTATATGTGATCCATGAGAAGTTCCTGATGAACCTCCTATAATAACCTACTAAACCCATGAACGATCTGACCTCTTCCACATTTCTAAGATTTTCCCATTCCATGATAGGTCTTATCTTTTCTGGGTCCACTGTTGTGCCTTCCTTGGAAACCACATGCCTGAAGTAATGTACCTATGTCTGAAAGAAACTACATTTTCTAAGCATGAAATACAACTGATGCTCTCTTGGCAATCTCAATATTGTTACTAAATGCTCAACATGCTCTTCCTCATTCTTAGAATATATCAATATATCATCAATGAATACAATAACAAACTTTTCCAGATAATGATACAACACATTATTCATCAAGCACATAGAAGTAGTTGGAGCATTATTCAAACAAAAAGGAACTACAACAAACCCATAATGAAAATACCTACTCCAGGAAGAAGTCTTGTAGATGTCCTCTTATTTAATGCATACTTGATGATATCCTGATCTGAAATCAATATTTGATAAAATTGTTGCTCCCTTCAATTGGTCAAACAAATCATCAATCTTTGGCAACAAATACATGTTCTTGATGGTCACCTTATTCAACTGCCTGTAATTAATGCACAATCTGAAAGTACCATCCTTCTTCTTCACAAACAATATTGGTCCACCCCAAGGCAATACACTTGGCCTAATGTATCCCTTATCAAGCATTTCCTTCAACTACAACTTCAATTCCACTAACTCTAGAGTACTCATCCTGTAAGGTGCCTTCGATGTTGGTGTTGCCCCTAGTACCAACTCAATAGAGAAGTCCACTTCCCTATGAGGAGGAAACTCTGAAATATCTACTGGAAACACATCCTAAAAATGTTGTAATACAGGGTACCTCTTGAATATTTCTGCATCCTCGACAACCTTACCCTTGTCACTGGAAATATGAACTAAAAATAGTACATACCCCTTCCTATGACTATGCTTATCCTGCATAGCTATAATCATCCTCACTGATGTAGGCTTCTTCTTTCCCTACAATATTCTCTTTTCCCCATTATCATCCAGGCACTCAATAGCCTTTTCATAACAACCTACTTTGGTCCTATGGAGACACAACCACTCCATACCCAAAAGCATACTATATGATCCCAATGGAAGCACATTTAGATGCACTGATGTAGGCATACAATTCAGCTAAGATTCACAAGCTCTTACCAAGTGATGAACTCTCTTCAAAGCTCTTGTAGCCAACTGCACCAATCAAGACTCTGCATGCACTTCTTTTCTCAAACCACACTTATCCACCAGGTCAGAATTAACATAACTATAATTAGATCCATGGTCAATCAAAAGAGAAACAAATTGACCATAGAGCTTACCTTCCATCTCAATAATGGATTTCTGGTGATATTCATTCTTTCTTTCCACATCTGCATAAATTTGAGGAATTTATGATCCACATCCCCAACCATCTACACCTCCTTAGCATTATATATCTTAGGCCTACCACCCTATTAAAATGGAAAATCCTTCTTGTGATGATTTTTGCCACATATCCAACACTGCAATGGTCCTCTACTATCCCATCTATTTTTTTTCTCTCTAGGTTGTAATCCATGTCCCTTCTCAACTACATTAAACTTCTTGTAAGGAACAACTTTTTCTTTCTCACCTACATCTTAAGGTCTTCCCTGCTTCGGTTTTCTGATGGCTTCCTTCAGTGACCGTGGATCATCAAACTCAATTTGGTCTCTATATGCTTCTGTAAATGCACTAATGAACCTTTCAATGTTTACTTTCTCATCCTTGAGGTAAGGCACATACCTAAACAGCTCTAGAAACTTGCTAGTGTGCTCATCATCTGTCAAGGAACCCATCTACAACTCATAAGAAACCTTATCTTTTTCATCATAATACCTCTTAGATAGGTACTTATTCTTGAAGATTCTCACAAACTCATCTGAAATCAACTCTTCTTCCCAAATTCCCTTGAAATTATTCACATCTTCTCACCAGATATCTCCTTTCCCTTTCGGACTGAAGGTGGCTATTTTGGTTGTCATGCTCTCTGAGTAGTTATGAAATCTGAAGAATTTCTTCATTCCAAGCAACCATGCCTCTGCATCTTCTAAATTCTTCATCTCTCCATCAAATGTAGGCATCTTGACTTTCTTGAACTCCTCAAGAAAGTACTCAGTCCACCTATAAGGATTATGGCGGTGAAGATGATGATGTCTCCTGGATGAGGAACTAGAATGATACCCATACATACCAGTCCTCCTGTCAGGTGTATCTAATGATCTCCCACCTCTGAATGTGTCCCCTCTATCCAACTTGTATCTTGACCAAGACCTGCTATCATAGTCTCCACTAGTATTTTCTTCCTACTCTTGACTAATCCTCAGTTTTCCCTGTCTTTGAAAGTCTAACAAACTCTGAAGGATGATTGCATTGACCTATGATTGTTTTTTCGTATCCCTTGCAAGTATTTCATGAGCCTAAACCAACCTGCCATTGTCTTATTTGCAACTTCTAATCTCTGACCTCAACTGCTCAATTTGTTTGTTATATCAAGAGAATACCCATCACCTTGTTTCCGAAATGATCTGCAGGTAGAGTCATGTGAATTGTAGGCTACCATTTTTCTCATCATATTTTGTTCTCTTCTTCCTCCAAGTGTACCATGTCAGATAAACCAAATATATATCGTAACCAAAACCATACTTCAATGATGTTCATGAGAGGCTTATCTCATCTGCAAAATCAATCCACATTAGCACAATACATGTATAATCATAATCATATCAATATGTCAACATCATGCATGATAATACCAACTACATACCATGACATCATGCATGACAACCATAACCATGACAATGCATGCATAACCACATGCATCTAACCACATGGGCTGAATGGGCTAACCATAACCATACCACCTAAAGAGAGTGAAACCTGCTCTGATACCAATCTATGGTATCATATATCACCCAATGAGAACAAAACCTGCTCTAATACAAATATGTAACACACCTCCTCTCATATCTACCCACTTTCACTAGATTTCCTAAGCTAAACATGAGATGAGGGCTACTATAACATGACTCAATCTCCTAGATGACCTTCAGGAAATGGAGCTGACATAACAAGACCTTCCTGAATTCCCACAGGTGCTACAGGAACCTCAAGAACTAACCAACCATTCCAGGTTTACAACCCCTGAGATAACCTTCTTTCTAGTGAGATAGATCCCCAATCGCTCCCATGACAAGGCCTCCAAGAGATTGTAACCCTTTGAAGCTGCTTGATCCAACCTTTCCTTGCTTTATCCTTACTTTCCATGTCCTTAATTTTCTTGCTTACTTTCCTTCTCCTCTTGGTGATCTTCTTCTGTCTGAGACTAATTCAAAAATAAAACTAACAAAAGGCCCCAAACTAATGCTCTAATGTATTTTTATTATTAATGCCTCTAATTTCTTCATTTTTCCTCTATTTTCCTTCAATTTGCTCCTCACATGTAACCTGTGACCTTTCACCTTCGTTTTCACCTTTTCCTTTATTTTCATAAATAAAATACCAATAATGTCTTTTTTTCCTTTTCAAATCGTTTGCCAATGCCTTTTCCAATTAATCTTAGACATAATAAACAGTAGGTGATGCCCTTATGATACTTTTCCCAACATTCAACTTGGAATATGTGTCCCATGACCTTAGTCTTATTTTTCCTTTATTAACTTTATTACATGAACTTTTAACTCAAGGTTGTTATAATATATA
>APFE030118060.1:117391-142569 GCA_000404065.3 Pinus taeda
GCCATTATGGCTCATGTGTTGTCCTTGATGGAAACCTACTAGATAAAGATTTTAACATTGTGATAACATGATGATTATGCATACTGATACAGATGCCACAAGTGAGATGTACAAAGGAATACTAGTTTAGAGATAGAGGGATGGTAAAGGTAAAGTTTAAGAAAGTATATGTGAAACCTGAGAAGCAAAGTCATGTACATACGCAGGTCTTATAAGGGAAAGTCTCATACAGAACCTAAACCATGGTAATTTGAATACCAGGGGTCTTTAACATCATATTTACCCATAGAAATTGGAGCGACAATAGTTATTTGATCCCGTCAAAGAATACTAACGATGTTATAAAGGGATTTTCCTATGGTATTGGTTAAGGAAAAGCCTATATAAGGAGATGGAGATCAAGGTGTTAAGTATGCAAGTGATAAATTGTTTATGAACGAGTTGATCTGAAACAGGTGTGCACCAAGGAGAAAGGAAAAGACTCAGATCTGAAAGTATGTTGACATACATGCTTGATTGAATTGCTTATTGAAAATGTCAAAGTAACTAATAATGATGAATCTGTGATTATTGTGATGTTGTGATTGAAATAAATTATTCATAAATCCATAGTTTTGACAATGAAGGTTGTTGAGAGTGAATTTTTATTTTGCAGTAAAAGTTTTTCAAATCTGTACACAGGCTTGTCTCTAGACAGTCGCATACATACACAAGTATGGTTTCACGTAGTCACGTAAAAATTGTCTGAATTTATATCGTATGTTGAGATCTTTATGCGGGTGTAATGCATGGTAATCATGTACATACACTGATATGTTTCATGGATGTCGTGTATCATGATAATCTATGTTTGAAATTTTTATTAGGTTTAATTGGTTATGGAATGGAATGTTGATTAGTGATGATGTTATAGTGTGGTGATCTATAATTGGTTCAATGATCTGTGATTGATTCAATACATGATTCAGTGGTTGTTTCATTATTACAGTGATTCATATTTAGTTGTCAATGATTTAATATATATATGTAGGTATGATACAGAGGAAGCATGTATATACACAGATGTGCTTCGGAATAGTAGCATATATATTATAATGTATGTCTGATCAAGGTTTATGGGAACAACACTATGTTTTTCTGATGATTAACAATCTATGGTTTGGTATATTGACGAATCGTTGTGCATTGGTATGGTTATGATAATTTATATATGTTATGGATTCGTTTGATCTAGTTGCAATGGTTGGTTGAGATTCAGTGATTGGTTTGTTGATGTTACAGTGGTTCAGTTGGTTCAATGATTGTCTTTCAGATTTAGTATTCAGTTTGGTTTGGGCTTAATGTTGGAAGTGAGTCTAGTATGAAAATACGATGAAAGGTAGCCTACAGGTTTTGATGTTTTGAGTCACATGGATCTAATATGAAATATTATGAAACATGGTCCACAAGAGGTGTTGAGGGTTGGATCCTTTAGTGAGGGATTCAAAGCTTCCTTCCAGTGGTAGCTGGTAAATTTGTGCAGGGGGTAGGTTCTCCCTTCTGATAGAAGTTGGTAAACGAGATCAGGGGGTTGGAGCTCCCATTCGAGTGGGTGCTAGAGAATGGGGGAGGTTGTAGCCTTCTGTAGGTGGGTTCCTATGTGCTAGTGAGAGTATGTGCCAGTACAAGATTGTATGATGTTTTCCTTTATAATAAAAGAAGAAGACAAACATGATGGAAGCAGTGGTTTTCTCCCACATTGGGTTTCCACCTAAAATCCTGTTGTTCATGTGTGTTGATATGGTTTTCTTATGTGTGATGGTTTATTCTACTCTTACTACTCATGGTTATTTTTTAATTAATGAATAATGAAAGAATGAAGTACTATTTGTAGATGTACATGATGATTCATATAAAAAATAGTTATCTGTATATACACGGTTTCATTTACCACAATCATGCACATAGCGGATTTCATGAATGAGAGTAGCATACAGAAATCATAATATGAAATGAAAATTTGAATTTTAAAATACTGATTCCCCCCCCCCAAAGTAATTTTTCCAACAATTGGAATTAGAGAAAGTCCCTCAAAAGAATCTTGATCACTTAAAGAGAGATCCATCAAGATGAGTAGTCATAATGAGCTGATGTATGGGGAATTGTTGAAGGTGGATATCAATACCCAACCTCCATAACCATAGATGGTGCAGGGAAGAAATGTTATGAGACCAATGCAAGGGCAGTCAATACTATCTTGGTATGCTTGGCTGAATCTGAATTTGTGAAAGTCATGCAGTTGAATACCGCAAAGGATATATGGGACAATATTTTCCAAAGTTATTATGGTGACACGAAGGTAAAAAGTGTTAAACTTCAAACATATAGAATTCAATATGAGACCCTTAAAATGAATGATGATGAAAGTATTGCAAGATTTTTCCTTAGAGTAGACGAGATTGTTATTTCAATGAAAAATCTTGGTGATGAAATAAATGATGCTATTGTTGTTTAAAATATTTTGAGATCACTAACTCCAAAGTTCAATTCCAAAGTCTCCACCATTGAAGAAATGTAGGATTTAAATAGTCTCACTATTGAACATATCCTTGGGATCCTAGAAGCTTTTGAGATTATAAAATGGGGTCCATCATATATGGGAGAAGAATCCTTTAAAGCCACATATAAAGGGAAATAAAAGGAAGATCCTAATGAAATAGGTTACATTTCAGACAAAGAAGAAGAAAATTTTGTGAAGAAACTCCAAGTAGGAACTAGCAGGTTCAAAGGTAATCTTCCTTTTAAATGTTTTGTCTATGGAAGAGTAGGTCACTATGCTGCTAAATGTCCTTATAAAGAAAATCACGAGAAACGGAATAATGTTCCAAAGAGGAATGTTAAAAGAAACTTTGATAGCAATAAAAAAATTTATGCTCATGAAGATAGTAAATATTCTTCCAATAATGAGGATGATGAATCAGATCAAGGTTATTCGTTATTTATGGAATTATTTAGATGCACCTGATGATGTCTTTATGGATGATCTAGAAGAAAGTGATAATGAATATTATTTCAATAATGAATATGATGAATTAGATCAATATTATTCGTTACTTATGGCTCTTGAAAATGGATCATATAGCTGTGAAGAACATGACCTAATAAAAGCATTAAATGATAGACTTAGGAATGCAAACAAATATCTGGAAACAAAATAAAACATTATGATTAAGGAAATAAACATGTTAGGAATGGAACTGGAAGTAACTAATAGAAGAACAGAGATCTTAGGAAAAAAACTTCAAGAAAAGGAAATGCATTGTGAAAAATTAGAATATAAAATTGTGACTATAAGGGAAGATTATGAGAAAATCAACAATTGGATAAAGGCATCTAAATTACTAGAGAGAAGATTATCACTGAACAACATTCTCCTTTAATCAAGATAGGCATCAGATACAATCACATGGCTTCAGATTCACAATTTAATAAAAATAACATCTAGCATGAAGTATTTCAAAAGAAAGTTGAATCAAGTCACACATCTGAAAGAAAATCTCCTAGATTAGATTCAATATCATTCCCTAGGCATAAAGGACGGTTTCATGGATATTGATTCTCTTGTAACTCATTTGGGCATAAATTCACTCATTATAGTTCAAGAATTTGGAATGGAAGCAAAATACGGGACAAGTTCAAGCACATGATTAGAAATTGCAAGTATATTTGGAGGAAGAAAGAACATTAGCCAAAGATGTAGGGAAGATTATTTCTACTGCAGTCCATTGCTCTTAAAAGCATACTTCTAACAGTGACTAAAAAAATAAATATGAGGTAAATAACCTCATGAAGAGCAGGTGATAATTATCAGGTTCACAGGATCAGGGGGAGTTATCCATGTGTATCTAGATGATGATTCCCTATGTTATTTTGATATATTGTTTTATATTACTGAAATTGCATTGATGAAGAGAATGTGAACAGGAAACAGACATGTCATGTTCAGCGGGAGTTGTGGATATAAAAATCAACATCTTACTTTCTATATGCATATCCCATGCAGGATAGTCATGTATATATGAAGTTTTTTATCTAGATAGTCAAGTATATTTCTTTATGATGAATAAACAATGGCATGGATTTAGGCGGGGCCTCTCAGATGTTATTATCACTAGGTTATTAACATTGGTTACTGTAAACTATTAATAATGTTGCTTAGGAATGATGTTGATTAATGATGGTTCATGACTTGTTGTAAAATTTTATTGTTTCTATGGTTCTTTGATGTATTTTTTGATTGATGAGGTGGATATGTTCAAATTTGATAGTGAATAGTTGGCATAGGTTCACAGGGAGTATATGCAATTTTTTAATGGTCCATTGCTGGCATTTTGGTTTCTCGAACATTTCTTATTGTATGATGGTTGATGATGAATACATACCATTATTGATGTGTGATTGTTATTACGGTTGTTGTTGAAGATACATATGTTGTTGATGCATAGTTTGCACGAGATAAAGTTCTGGATGATGACTTGCACTTGGTGAAATTAGTTAATCTTTATTAGTATTGACAAGAATGATATATATTCTATGCCCATTGAAGATGTTCGTTATGTTGCTATGTTGAAGGTTCTCTTTGTTTACACATATGTCATTGATGCATTTACATTATGCCTATGGTGTTTGATATTGCTACTTGAGTTTTTGTGGCTCTTCTTATGTGTGAAGAGAGCATGTTGATATTGATGACATGGGATCAAGGAGATGAGTTACTAACAAAGCTTGATTGCACAATATTATGCTACGATTAGTTGATGATGATGATTTCATGATTTTCTCATTGTTGTTGGCATCTCTCTTTTCCCCATCAGGAAAAATCGTAATTTCATTAGAAAAGAGGAAATTACATGTTGTAGATGTTGTGCATGATCAAGATCATGAAAAAACAAAAATGTTTCCATTGATCCACGCAAGGGACAATAATGAAACCATAACTAAGGTATAAAAAGTAACTGTATGAAACATATATCGAGACAGTATATATATACAAAAAAGGCTTAAGCCTGTTCAAAATAAAGAGATGAATGAAACAGAACCATGATAAGTTAAATATTCAGGTTCATAAAAGGTCACTGATAATATTGGAAGAAAGAATCTCCTTCCTGTTCTCTGATCATCCAGATGCCCGACTCCCCGATCGCAGCCTCTTTGGATAGGCTGTCGGAAGCTCCGTTCTGCTCCTTATAAATATGTGTGCAAGTGAAAGAATCAAAATGTGATATCAATCTCAAAGTATCATCCAAGATGTGCAATAATGTATATGTAGAGTATATAGTTTTTTTGTTGAGCCAATCCCATATAATTTTAGAGTCCCCATGAAGTTGCAAATCTATGCAATGTTTCTCCAATGCAAATTGTATGGTGCGTTTTGCGGCTAAGAGTTCAGCTGAGTTGTTTGTGCATCTATGAAGACTAATCAGCATGCTGAAGGAGTGTTGTTTGGATAGGTGAAGAATAGCCCCCCCACCATAGCCCTGATCTTGGGAAGCACCATCAAAAAAAGCCCATGATTTGTTGTAATTTATTTGATGGTGAGAGGGGTTGTGTCGGTGACTGGGAGGAGGATCATCCGGAATAAGATTGTAATCAACAATGACTTTTTCTACCAAGGCATCCCAATTAGGCACCAAATCCTAAAAAATGTTGCGATTCCTACCTGTCCATATTATCCAACAGGTAAGGAGAGGGAGGTTCCGAATCTTTGGGGACGTGGAAGTCTGATACCAGACTTGCCAAGTAGCAAGTAAAGTATTTCCAGTCCATAAAGCTGAGGGATTTATATGCTGTAAAATCAGTTTTCCACATATGAAAAATCACTGTACATTCTAAAAAAATATGAGAAGGTGTCTCGGATGCCTATTTACAAAGACAACACCAGTGGGCCCCATGCTGTGATCTCTTGAGAATATTTTCTCCAGTTGTTATCTTGTTCCGAAGAATAGTCCACATTAAAAGTCTAGATCTGGGGGGAGCCTTCAATTTCCAAATGTGTCTCCACCATTTAGCCAGCATAGGAGGCCTCCTTGATGTAGCCGATGTCAAATAACCTTCCTTTGGGGAGTATCTACTATTTTTAAATAGAGCCCAAATAATTTCATCATCCCCTTCCAATATTTGGATATGGGCATCCATAAGGGCTTGTGTGAACTCCTTCCAATGTTGAGACCAAAAAGGAGGTATGTTTAAGTGCTCTGCAGAGTTCCAAGCTTGATGAAGGAATGTGGAATTTTCCAAATCCGCAATCTAAGAAATATAAGTTATTTTCTATTGTTGGAGATGTAGAATGAGGTCCCTAGGTAGTCGGTGCATGTCCACACATCTGACCCAAGGATCAAGCCCAATTCAGACTGTGTTGCCAGATCATATCCTCCAAGTGATACCTTCTCTGATCGGATTCAAAGCTTTAAGAACCGCCTTCTAGATGATTAAGACCCCTGAGGTACTTTGATGTGCTCTCCTAATCCAGTCCATGATGCGTAGGGGAGCTATGTATTTAGCATATGTAACCCTCGTCCATAGGTTGTCTGTTGCAACTAATTTCCAACCAAGTTTAGTAGCAAGAGCTAAAGAGAAATCCTCGAGTTTTTTTATGCCCCACCCACCCCATTTTTTTGGGAGATTTAGAGCCTCCCACCTGACCCAAGAAAAAATCCTTCCCTGTTTGTTCCCTTGCCAAAGAAACCTATAGCAGAGGGTTTGTATTCTGTTGAGAATGCCCCTGGGGATCCAAGCCAAGGA
The DNA here is from genome assembly GCA_000404065.3 of Pinus taeda. Lineage (NCBI taxonomy): Eukaryota > Viridiplantae > Streptophyta > Pinopsida > Pinales > Pinaceae > Pinus > Pinus taeda. The sequence goes on from APFE030118060.1 coordinate 124,172, forward strand.
CATCCAATACACTGGGGTGGCCTCTAGGACGCTTTTGATGAGAGTGAGTCTTCCAGCCCTCGAAAGGTATTTGAGATGCCATGTGTTTAGTCTTTTTTCCAATTTGGCAATTAGCCAAGTTCAGTCAGCTATTTTATAACCTAGAGGCTTTAACTTGTATCCTAGATATTTGAGGCCATCTGCTAATTGCAACCGGGAGAAATGGAAGCGCTGAAGGGAAAAATCATGCGGAGTACACTCAGTTGTTTTCATTGTAAACTTGCTATCGTTAACGATCATACCTGTAACCACTTGAAAGAGATTGAAGGTGGCCTTGATGCTGCTAATGTCCCCAATGATACCATTGATGAAGACTAGTATGTCATCAACAAAAAGAAGGTGTTAGGGTGCATCCTTTTTTAATCTTTATACCTTTTAGTCTGCCCATATGATGCTCATCTTTAATGAGATTTCTGAGACCTTCCATAACGAGAAGAAAAATCAGTGGAAAAAGAGGACATCCCTGTCTCAGCCCCCTTCTAGAGGTAAAGAAGGGAGAAGCACTTCCGTTCACCAAGACACTAAAGGGAATATTAGTAATGCAGCTCATGATCCATTTAATGAATGAAAACGAGAAACCCAGATGAGTTAAAAACATTCTAATATAAATCCAATTCACTTTGTCGAAAGCTTTAGATAAGTCAACTTTCAAAATCATACCTTTGCCCCACCTTGAATGTAGCGTATGGATAACCTCCTGGGCAATGCCAATAGCTTCATGAATCTGCCTATCTTGTAAGAAAGCAAATTGTTCCAGCGAGATGTGGTTGGATAGGATGGGTTTCATCCTATTGGAAATTATCTTGGCAATAATCTTATATATGCAGTTGCAGAGTGAAATGGGACAAAAATCCTCAAAGGTTTATGGGTTGTCCTTCTTAGGAATGAGATCCAGGAAACTAGAAGTAATAGAATTTTCAAGAAAACCTTTGCTTCTCGAGTCCTCTATTATTTGGAGTAGGTCTTCCCTAATGATGTCGAAAAAAGCCAAATAAAATTCCACCGACCATCCATCAGGCCCAGGGCTTTTGTCCTTTTTGAACCATTTTAGGGTGTGTTCCAGTTCCTCCAAGGTAACTGCCTTAGTTAATTCATCCTCTTCCCCGGGATCTACATATCTGGGGAAGAGTTGTGCCACCCTGATGATTTTAGCAAGATTAATGTCCTGGGGGGCTTGGTAATATTTCTTGAAGTGTGAGGAGGACAAGTTAGCAAGTTGAGGAAAAGTATTTAAAGCTTGTCCCTGATCATTCTGAAGCTGCCATATGGTGTTCATCGCCTTTCTTCCATTGGAAAATTTATGGTAGAATTTGGTTTTTACATCTCCTTCCAACATCCAGATAGCTCTACTTCTCAGGCGCCATATTTCCTCCTTCTCCTTAAGTATTCTTGCCCTCTCTACATAATGAGAAACCATTATGTCCTTATGTTCCTCTGAGGAGTAGATATCTCCTAAATTTTTCTCAAAAGAGGAAATGTCGGCTTCAATATGGTGGAGGGTTTGATTCTCCTGAGTTCTTTTATTGAGGACCCAAAGTTTAGACATCTTCTTAAGGGCAGTAATATTTTGGATGAACCATCTGGTGTTGTCTTCTCTTCTTCCAGGGGGGTTTGCTCTCCAGTAACCAGAGATCATTCTTTTATAAGAGTCATCCTTCAGCCAGACTAAGCAGAATTTAAAAGGACCTTTAGGTTTTGATCGGCCCCCTACAATTTCTAGGTAAATAGGGAGGTGGTCAAATATCCCCCCAGAACCAACCCAGTGTCTGATATGAAGACCTAGGTCCAAAATATTTTCTTTGACGAGGTAATGGTCAAGTCTGCAGTCTAGACTGTCATCCCCCATCTTGTTGTTTCTCCAAGTAGCTTGAGGTTTGGCCAAGGGAATATCAATTAGATGGTGGGCTTCAAGTTTAGTCAAAAAGTAATCTGAGAGAGAATCTCTCTGAGCCCTGTTTCCCCAGGATTCAGCATGACCAATGGAGAAATTTAGGTCGCCCCCCAGGATCAGGTGGTCGATCTAAAAAGAAACTGAGCTTAGGAGATTTTTCCAGAAAGCAGGTCTGTTTTGGCATGGGCCATAAACATTTAAGATCTAGAAATGTATCCCCTGTTCGGCCGAACTGATGTCTGCACCCAGATAACCCATCCCACCCTAGCAATTATGTAATTTGATTGTGTGGGAGTTGTAGCCCAATGCAAGTCCACCCGACCTCCCATGGGCATCAAGACCAAAATTTATCCAACCAGGGAGCATGTTTTGAAGGGATTGTGCAATATCAAGTATTGGTCCCAGAGTTTCTTGCAGAAAGATAATATCCAGTGATTCATTTTTCAACAGTCTACAAAGGGCTAGTTTCTTGTCCAGCCTAGCCAGCCCTTTACAATTGTAGGATAAGATCTTCATGTAGGGGGAGGATGGGAAACCCTTGCTCTAAGCGTCCCTGGTATGGTGGATTTAACTCCCAAGGAAATTTCGTCTTCAGCAGTGCCTTTAGCCTTTGTAAGAAAAGAGGGTCAACCCCTCAAAATTTTAGGGGGAGGGGGGGAGTGGAGGATTTCAAGTCCAAATTGGTCTTGGGCTTGTCTTTTCGATTGTGAGTGGGTCATGTATTTCCCAGGAGGGGGGGCTAGACTTGAAAGAGCAGTGGATGGGGAGGGATGAGAGGGATTAGGGGCAGGTGCAGGGGAGAAAATGGGGATGGAGGCTATCGAGCAGGTGAGAGGAGTAGATTTAAGGGGGCAAGCACATGAATGATGTTCAATATGATCACTAGTTAGGATTGACATATGTAGAGATGAGAACATGCTAGATAAATAATAGTCCAAATGAGAAGAACTACAAGTGGGGAGAGGAATGGTAGGATTCCTACCCGAAGATGGCAGACCTCCAGAAGGCGACTGAGGCCGAGACTGAGAAGGATGCAATCAATTCGATGGCCACCCTCGCTTCTTCGGCTATGGAGGTGCCTCTACCCCATCATAGAGAATCTTCTGTTGAATGTCTAGAACCTGTGCTGCGTCCGGGTCCGGAGTGGCCAAAGGAACATGTCTCCTGGGCAGTGCTTCCTAATAAGTATGCTGCTAGGAGGCCCCTTCTTGTTCAGTAGACTAATTGTTCTTCCTTTTCAGCAGAGGGCAATCCTTAAAAATATGCCCTACCTTATGGCATCGGCGGCATCGAAAGGGGATGCCCTCATAATCCAACAGTTGCCTTCTGGTATGATTCCTCCAGCAGATATCAATGAATTCTAGCAAACCCGCAAACAGGTCCAAGTGTACCAAGATCCTTGTGTAGGCTAACTACCCAAATGTTTGATAAGATTTATCAAAAGTGAGATAGATACCCAGTGCATTTTCGATGAGTCTAAAGACGTCCTCTGTCCAGAAGTGCAAAGGAAGGCCGAGCAAACGAACCCAAATTGGCCCTGCATCTACCCTTTCCCTCGCCGGGTCGAAAAGGGGAGTCCAACGACGGAGGAGAACTGGAGCCAAGTCCAAATTCCATACCATGGACAGAACCCAATTGGTGTGTTCCAAGTTGTTAAAGGGAAGAGCAACCCACCCTTTTTCAAGGGTCTATACCTTCGGTATTTCCTTGAGATTTTCTCCCCACACATCTGAGGCCCATTGCTAAATCTTGGAAACGTTGTACTGATGACCCCACACCCTGCTGACCAACACCTTCGCAGCAATATACATGGTGTCTAAGAGTTTGATGTCTTCAGCAATGTTGAGTGGCGTAGCACAGGCATGAATCTTAGGGCCTCGTTTCTTGCTCGATTGTCCAGGAGCCCCAGTGTCTGTGACCTCCTTTGAAGAACCCGAGAGCGAGTGGTCCAGAGAAACCATGGGGTTTTCTATCGCCTTCTGAGGGATGGTTGCAAAAATTCCTGAGATGGGACCAATGTTTGTAAAATGTCCCTATGAAGTTGCGAGAAGGACCTCGTAGCAATGTGTTTCGCTGCCACAGACTTCGAACCCTGAAGGGGGTCATGAGAGTTGTGACCTGTCACCGCCGAAGGAGTCGAAGCATTTTCTAGAGCTAGGGTTTGACAAATTGGTTTGAGCGGCTGGGCTATGAGAGCCTGCGAGCACGGTAAGCTAGTCTAAGAGATGAGAGTAGGGGGAGAAGCCACAGATTCAGGAACAGTAACTGGCGAGATGTGAGGTCTGGTAATCGAAGGTAGGGCTTCTACCTCGTCCGTTAGTTCAGACATGAAAGGGAATAAACTGGCAGTTGTGGTTTTGGTGGGGGACCATGAGGGCTTATCCTCCAAAGGGTCCAAAAAATCCCCCAGGTCATCCATGTTTGTCGAGGCAAGTTATGATAGCTGCCAGGCTAGGACAATTAAACGACAGTCAACCGTAGAGGAAAATGCCTGAGGGTTCCGAAAAACCAGGTTGGGAGAGGGTAATCGTAAGCAGTTGGGGCAGACACAAGGTAAACCATAGCAGGAAATAGTCGGTTAAGGGACTGGTGTAGCAGCCATTACTGTTCTCCACTGGAGGTCACGACAACGAAACCCCAAACTGCCTTCCTTGCCTTCCACCCATAACGTTGTTGGCATCTCTCATCAATGAGAAGATATATATCTAAGCATATATATATATAATATATTATATATATATATATTATATATATATATATATAATATTATTATATATAATATAAATAATATATATATTATATAAAATATATATATAATATATGTTGCCACTATGTCTTAATGATGGATGAATTATAAATAATGATCTTATGGATGATTACTTGAATTTCTTTTTGGTGAAGTTGTTTATGGTGTGACAATTCTACTTAATACATTTGATGATGTTTATGTCATGGTCATTATTGATGTTGAAGGTTCTCCTTGTCTTTGATGGATGCATGGAGATAATATGGTGGTATTTTGGTTCAAGAGATTGATATTGCTGCCGATGGACTATGGCTCTTCCTATACGTGGAAAAAGCATGTTACAAGAAGTCAAGAGGATCTTTATTAATATTTTCTTTCTACACTTCTTGGTGATGCTTGGAAACATTGCATATTTTGTCACGTGTTGATGGGTGTTACAATATCTTATCTGCCTAATGATATATTACTTCTTGATTATGAGGATTCTCATGTTGCTATTATTATATGTTGCTTGTATCAAATGATTATGTTGCATATTCCTATATGGTGAATGATGGTTGTTAATGACTATCATGATCTTGCTACCTCATGGTTGAGGTCTCTAGCTTTGGTTATAAATTTCATAAGTGTCTCTTGATGTAAAGGTCATGAAAAGACCCATGTTGTGGTCATTGTAATATTCAGTCATGTATGGGCTATTGGGATCAAGTCATGCTTTATATGTAATCCCATTATTTTGGGAAATTGATGTAATTTTGGGTCAAATATGTAACCCCACTGTGTTGGGTGATTGATTTACTCATAGAGTCATTGGCCATAAGAAGGGTCATAAATGGTTAAGTCATAAACTCTTGTACTCTATTGAATATCTTCAAATGGTTCGGCATATGCTTAGGGGGAGCATGGTCAGTATGCAGTTTTCATAATTAGCATATCATACCTACAATGATCCTCTCTACAAAGGGGGATAGAAGCCTTCATTCAACATTGTTCATCCATTTTCCCTTGATGTTAAAGGGGGAAAGAAGCTTGGTGTTTGGAAAATAATGTTTGGTGAGAAGTCTTGGTATTTGTAGGTGTGTTTGTAGGTGATTGCAGGCGGTGAAAAAACACCAAAGTGGTTGTCATCAAGTCCAAAGGGGAATATTGTTCGAATTATGGCTAATGTGTTGTCCTTGATGGAAGCCTACTTGATAAATATGTCAACATTGTGATAAAAATATGATTATGGAGACTGATACAAATGTAACAAGTGATATGGATAAAGGAATATTAGTTCAAATATAGATGGATGGTAAAGTTAAATTTTGAGAAAGTATACGCGGGTCCTAAGAAGCAAAGTCACATACATACGCAGGTCCTATAAGGGAAAGTTACGTACAAAATCCAAACTATGGTAATCTGAATACCAAGGGTCTTTACCATGATATTGGCCCATAGTAATTTGAGCAACAATAGTATTGATTCTTTCAAAGAATACTAACGACATTACCAAGGGATTTTCCTAAGGTATTAATTAAGGAAAATGTTATATAAGGAGATAGAGATCAAGGTGTTAAGTCTTCAAGTGATAAATTGTTTATGAATGATTTGATCTTAAACATGTGTGCACCAAGAAACAAGGAGAAGACTCAGATATAAAAGTATGTTGGCATACATTCTTGATTGACTTACTTGTTGCAAATGTAAAAGTAACTAATAATGATGAATCTATGATTATTTTGATTTTGTGATCAAAATAAATTATTCATAAGTTTGTAGTTTTGACAATGAAGGTTGTAGAGAGTGAAGTTGTGTTTTGCAGGAAAAAAAATTCATATTTGTATGCAGGTTTGTCTCTGAATAACCATGTACGTAAGCGATTCTAGTTCCACATAGTCATTTATAAATTATGTGAATTTATATTTTATGTTGAGATCTGTACATGGGTGTTATGCATGGTAATCGTGTACATATGCTAATATGTTTCATGGATGTCACATGTATGATCTAGGGTTTTGTAGTGTGGCTTGATGATTACATTTGATGAGTTCTGCTATGTTTGCTACTATATGTCAATGATGTCTCTATCAAGATAATATGTGCTTGATATTATTGATTGGGTTGAATTGGTTATGGAATGGAATGTTGATTAGTGATGATGCTACAATGTGGCGATCTATAATTGGTTTAGTGATCTGCGATTGATTCAATACATGATTCAGTGGTTGTTTCATTATTACAGTGATTTAGATTCAGATATCATTAATTTGTGATATGTACGCAAGTATGATACAGAGAAGGAGTGCATATATGCAAGTGTGCTTCAGAAAAGTAGCTTATATATTCGAATGTATTTATGATCAGGGTTTGCAGGAACAACATTTTGTTTCTGTGATGATCCAATGGTTTGGTACTTTGATGAATGGTTGTGCATTGGTATGGTTATGATAGCTTATATATGTTATGGATTGGTTTGATATAGTTGCAATGGTTGGTTGAGATTCAGTGATTGGATTTTTTATGTTATAGTGATTCAAATGGTTCAGTGATTATATTTTAGATTCATTATTCAGTTTGGTTTGGGCTTAATGTTGGAAGTGGATCCAATATGAAAATATAATGAAAGGTGGCCTACATGTTTTGATTCTTTGAGTAAGGTGGTTCCAGTATGAAACATTATGAAATGTGGTCCAGAAGAAGTGTTGATGGTAGGAGCCTTCAGTGAGGGAGTCAGAGCTTCCTTCCAGTGGTAGCTACTAAATTTGTACAGGATGGGGTAGGTGCTCCCTTCCAGTAGGTGTCGGTAAACAAGATCAAGGGGTCTAAGCTCCCTTTTAGTGGATGTTAGAGAACGAGAGGAGGTTGTATCCTTCTGCATGTGATTGTCTCTGTGCTGGTAAGATTTTGCATCAATACAAGATTGTAAGATGTTTTCCCTTATAATAAAATAATAACATAAAGATGACAACAGAGGTGGTTTTCTCCCACATTGGATTTACACCTAAAATTCTGGTGTTCATGTGTGTTGATATGTGTTGCTTATGTGTGATGTTTTACTCTAAATCTTACTACTTATGGTTATTGTTTAATTATTGAATAATGAAAGAATGAAGTATTGCTTAAAGATGAATATCTAATGAATCCTATAAAAATTAGTTATATGGATATACGCGGTTTGAATTTACCATACTCACGCACATATGCGGTTTTCATGAATGACATTAGCGTACAAAAATTAGAATATTAAGTGAAAACAGTTGATAGTAAGTTTAAAAAATACTAAATTCACCCCCTCGTATTTTTCCCAACAATAATATATATATTATTATTATTATATTATATATACTATATATACTATAATTATATATATAGTATAATATTATATATATTATTAGATATTATATATAAACTGCTACATGCACCAATAAACACAAGAATTCTATCTATGTATGAAAACATACTTAATATCCTCAATCTTAAAGCTTATCATAAAAATTAGTATTTATACCTGTAGTTACATGTGTTCTCTTTATTTTATACCTATAACTAGAATTTTTGCAGCCTATTGTTACTGTAAGAACATCAATTTTACTTTTTTTCTCCTTTTTATTGTAAACATAAAAGAAACAAAGAGAATTCTCTATTATTTATTCTCTTTGTTGTACAATATTTTTAAATAATAACACAGATAGATCCTTCCTTTTCACCATTCATAATTTGTAAGTAAAGAATAACTAGTTTTATTATCCTTTTTACTGTCTAAATTTTGTGAATAAAACATAGTTAATTATTTTCTTTCTTCTACACATAATTTGTTAATGAAAAACATAATGATTTCCTTTTTCAAAATAAATAGACACATTAGGTAAGAATGCCAACTTAAAAATAAATAATCTAGGAAAATTAGTAATTCAATACTTGGCTCCTCCTACCCTCGATATTGCCTCCAAAGAATATCCCACCAAGCATATCAGGTTTCAATTCTTTTTTTTCTTTTGTCCTTCACACTTTCTCCTCTTCAACCTCTTCTGCTAGAATGAGACAAAAACTAGAAGGTAAAATATTTTTCTCCATTTCCCATCTACCACTCTTTTGGTAGTTAGTAACTCCCTCCACCTCACCATTAAGTGGTAGGTAGTTGTTAGCTCATTAATGAATTTATGTTTCCCACTCCTAAAGATAATGTCCTATATTTTAAGGAAACAATTAGTTGGATAATTTCTGTAATTCTTCATTGAATTTAATCATCTAGATTAGATCCCTAGGACATATTGATGGGTAATCAATATTTGGCACTAATCTTGTTGCCTCAACTCTTTCAGCCATTTGTACTCAAGAATTAATTTTTCCAAATTTCTTTATTATAAAACAAAAAATCATAATTACAATTTTATAATGAGTTATTATCAATAATAAATTACTGATAATTAAATTCTTCAATTGTCTTTTAGACTTAAACATTTAAAATAAATGCACACATATGCACAATTAATTACATAAATTATCAAGCCAGGGGATATAACAACCTCCTCCGCTTGAATTTGACATCATCTCGGTGTCTAATCAATGGCCTTCTAGAATACATTTTGGTTTATCAAAATAAAGAAGAATATGCTTCTTTAAAATCATCCTTCAACTCCCAAGTTGCCACTTCCGAACCGAAATGTTTTCATTGAATTTCTAGTTGTGCTATCTCTCTATTTTGGAGCGTGACTACCCTCTGTTCTACAATATGTAGTGGTTATGCTAGGAACTCTCCCTCTAATTCCACCTATACTAACTCAATGAATGATATGAGTTGGATCATACACATACTTCTTTAATAAATACACATGAAAAACATCTTGAACTTTTATGTTTGTTGGAAGGGAAAGTTGATAAGCAATTGGTCCAATTCTGGCTAAGAATTTAAAAGGTCCACAGTATCTAGGTGATAAACTAGCACAATTTCCAAGTCTAAGTGTGATTTTATTAGGATTCACTTTGAAATACACATGATCTCCCACATTGAATTCTTTTTAAAGTTTATTTAAATATGCATAACTTTTTTGACGCTCTTGTGTTGTTTTCAAATTTTGTTTGGCTTGTTTAACCACATCTTCGATTTCCTTTAACATATTTGGTCCCAAAATAACTTATTTTTAGGATGATCCCAAATTAGAGGTAATTTTCATTTTATGCCATAAAATTATTCAAAAGGACTCATCCTTAAAGAAGTTTGGTTCCCATTGTTATATGAAAACTGAACCAGGTGAAGATAATCCTCCCACTTGGTTAGTTTGTCCATAACATACATTCTTAACATGTCTTCTAAGATCTGGTTAGTTATTTCTATTTCCAATTAGTTTGAGGGTGATAAGTTGTACTGAAATCCAACTTTGTCCCCATTCCTTCAAATAGTCCCTTCCAAAACTTTGAAGTGAATTTTGCCATCATGGTGTGAAATTATTGTTTTTGGCATACCATGAAGCCTAAATATTTCCTTCATAAAGATTTATACTATGTTGATAGCTTTAAAAGTAGACTTAATAGGGATAAAATGTGCATCTTTACTAATCTTATCTATTACTACCATTATTGAATCATTTTGTTTCTTAGTTCTTTGCAAACTGGTAATGAAATCCATGGATATCATTTCTCATTTCCATTCTGGAATTGGAAAAGGTTGCAACAATTCGGTTGGATGTTGATGAGAAGCCTTCACTTGTTGCACGGGGTCTTCACTCAATGAACCACTGACCTATTACGTTCATTCATGACATATTAAATACCCTTAATTTCACTACGTATTGGAAAATACCCCTAAAAATCACATTATTTAACCCCCTACCAATATGAACCCGATACATTTTCCCAATTTAAAAAACCCCCTACTTCCACTAGATATTGTAGGTATCCATTTTTTCATTAACATTTTTATACCCCTTTACATTTTTCATTAACTTTGAGCTCCATTTTTTATACTTGCAAATACAAAAACCCTTTACACCCTATATGTCCCCCAATATATTATGCCATTTTTTCCTCAATATATATCCCTCAATATGAACCCACGTGGTATGGTATTTCTCCCCTAGTGAAGCCCCCATGACTTGTTGGCACTCTAAACACCTGAACACATATTATGTTGTCTCACTTTTCATATTTGGCCAGTAATAATCCTTTTTTTGTGCAGTTATTAGCCTTTAATACCCAATATGACTAGTTGTTAGTTTCTTATGCAATTCATCTAATACAAAAAAAATCAATTATGGGTCCTTAGGCAAGTAAGTTTTTCCTTTGTAAAATAATATATCTACATTATTTAATGAAAATATATATTTCATTTCCACCTAATTATTTAGTTTTCCACAATTTATTTTTGATCTACAAGTATTCTTCATCAAATTTTTGTTGTTGTTTTTATCCTTTTAATCAAATTTGTTTGCCAATTTGTTGTTGATAGTGTTCAGATTTGATGTAATTTTTTGCTTAAGGTATCAAAAATTTTGTTTTCCTTTCTTTTAATACATAAAATTTCAAAATAGTACCCACTAAGAAATGCTAACCATCTATATTGTCTAGCATTTAAGTTTGGTTGGTCAAAAATATATTCCATGCAAACATTATTTGTTCTTGGTTGAAATTTGCTCCCAACCAAGTAATGTCTCCACATTTTTAAAGCATATATTATGGCCGCTAATTTTAAATCATGTGTAGCACAATTTTTTTCATGGTCCTTTAGCTTTCTAGACTCATAACTAATTACATGACCCTCTTGCATCAAAACACGTCTTGATGCAGGGGAATCTCCTAATTTGGGCAACTTTTTTTTTAAATGAATTTCTGCAATTGTAGTTAGAGTCCAATAAGGAGAGTTGAAACTTTTTTTCCCATGTCATGTGGAATTAATCTTGTAGCAATCTGAATTACTTGTTGTAATGCATGTTGGAATGCCACTTTAGCACTACTATTGCACATAATGATATCTCCTAGTTGTTATTTGATTAGGTCATCTCACAATTGCATGAAGTTGAAAGAATGATCATTCATTATTGAAGCTGAAATGCCAAGGCCGTGAGGAGGAGGTGAAGTAGTTGTAATCATTTAGGGACGGATTTGGCTAGCAAGTCTTGGGAGAGTGCATAACTAACCAAAAGTAGCTGGATCGATTCAATGGATCGAAGGAAGGAAAAAGAGGGAATCTTGCAATAGAAAAGGGGGAGATTTTTTCGACTGCTGGGATGGTGTGAAGAAGCCTCCATGCATTCATGGTTTTAATCATCATTGATGTTTAATTGTTTCTTTTTGTCACTGTAAAAGTGGTAATTCATTGAATGTTAATAAAAAAAGGTTAAATTCCTTGTTTGAGGATGGAATTATGGGTTTGTGTTGAGTTATACTTGTTTCAATTTGGATTTTCATTGCGTGCTCAATGAGCAGAGCACAGGGTGTTAACTATGTGTCCTGGTTACAAAAGGGTCATCAAGTGACAGTGACATAGAAATGTCTCTTGAGTTTTTAGATTGGAGAGTTTAAAGAACAAGTGATGTGTGATGTTGTTGACATGGATGCATGTCACAATCTGCTTGGGTGACCTTGGTTATTTGATTAGAAGGTATCTCATGATGGCATAGAAAACGCTTATCAGTTTGTGCAAAATGGACAAAATTACATGCTAACGCCTATGCATGAAGAGAATGGGACTTGCAGCAAGGGGGTAAAGAGTTGTAACAAACGTATGTTCTTATTCTCAGACAGAGAATTTTTAAAGGTGAAGAAGTAGAATAGGCATTGGTTGGCTCTCCTTCCAAGGTGTTATCACTCTAAAATTTCCCTAGAGTTGTCACGTTGTGTTTAAAGAAATAATAGAGGTAAGCACAAACCTACTTTTGAGATCAGGATCTATCCTCCCTAATGCTTAGAGAGGGCTCTCTCTTAATAATTTAACTTTGTTGAATTGATTAATTTTAGGCTAGTTATTTAAGCTTGATTGGGTTTTGATTTGATTTTGTGGTGGAATCACTGATTTCGATGGATAGATAAATTTCTTTTTACCATTGGGTTATGGAGTCAAAAATGTTGATAAAAGAGGACTGAATCAAGTTCTAAAGGAAGTGTCCACAGGGCAAGGTAGATGAGGAAATTCAAATCTTTTAGGCTAAAGGGTGAGGGGGTTTTCAATCAGGATCAAGAAGCAGATAAGGATTCCTCAAACCGGTTAATGAGGGAAATAAAAGAGGTCAATCGAAACTAAGGAGCAATGAAGAATTCCCTACACTATATATCAGAAGAAAACATCAAAATGAATAGAAATTCAGAACATATTATAATTAAACATATTTTGCAATAATATTCCTGTTATAAAATTTAAATTTGGAAAACATACAAGTTTATGGAATACTTAAGAAAATAACAATTTGAACAATTGAAAGATACTTCACTGAAGTTGCCCAAAACATGAATCATGTAATGCCATGCCTTTATTACTAGTCCAATCTACTGACTTGAAAATGTTACAATAAACCCTTAGGTTTCAGATCAATACAATCATAGAAAGGTTCACCAATCCACCCCCTATACTTCGAATTGTGAATTATTTATAAAAAAACTATTACAAAATATCCTAAAATTGATTTAGGAATTATTCAAGGAAAATGAAATATCTTCATGTAAGAAGATAGAGACACCTAGGAGACAAAGGCTTTTTGTCCCTTCTTTTACCGATTTTGTTGTTTGTTGTTTTGATCTTTTGTTGTTTCTCTATGTTGGCTATCCCTTTACTCTACCTTTAACTTTTAAACTCTATATTTCATCTGATACTCTCTGACTTAGCTAATCTGTTACTCTTTGTTGTTTTTCCTTGACTGCTCTGTTTTCACTGTTTTACCTTTCATTTTCACAGTAAATAATTCAACTTTTCCAAGTCTCTGCATTTGGTAATTTGATATTTACCATTCTTCTGAAGATTTCATTAGCCTCTATGTATTTAGAAAATGTAGGTTTGTTGATAAATAGATATTTTATCTCATGTTGGAGGTAAAAGAGATTCTCAAAAGTCTAATATAGCATTTTCCCTATTGGAATCCCTTTCATGGCTGAATTGTTTGCTTATTCCTTTTCCACTTCTATGATTTTCTTATCATAGTCTTCATACCTCATCAACCTGTCATTAATGACCAAAGGATTTGGCAGGCCTTTCTGTCTCAAAATATCAAATTTCACCATAAATCTGGTTATTTCCAACTCCATGTTTTGACACTTGTCTTCAAGTTGTACCATCAAGTTCCTCTTGGTGATTACTTTTTTCACTTATAGAATTGTTTCAGTCTTGTAACTTATGATAATCTCTTCCAATTCCTGTTTGTTCTTTGAATTAAGAAACTTAATGATTTCATTGGCCTCCTTTGGCTTGTTACTAAATTTTTCTTTAACTTTTTGGATAGCTTCAGTTGCTTCTTTGATTAAATCCTTCTGCTCAAATATGACTTGGATGGATGGCCAAATATCATTAACATAGTTAATGATATTGACCCACAACTACTACTTTGCTTGGGCAAGTGATCCTTTCAATGTCGACTCTTCTCTAACTTTTGCATTCTCTCAGTTAATCTGTTTGACTTATGTGTTTCATCCTTATGCATGATTTGAACTAGCTTCTTTTCATCCTCTAGACTTTTTATTTGATATTTAAGTCTATTCATTTCATTTGTTTGGATGGACATATCCTACATAGCTTTGATTAATTTACCTGCTTCATCACTAGGATGAGTCGTTGTTGTTGTTGAATCTGTTGTTGATGTGGTGGCTGATGTAGATGGAAGTGTTGTAGCTACTAGAACTGTTGTGGTTGTTGAAGCTACTGGAGTAGAAGGAACTATTGTAGTAACTGTAGGAATAGTAGTGGCAGTCACTGCTTCCATGCTTGCCATTAGGTTCATCATCTCATCTCTTTGGTTTTGATTCTCTGAAACTTCCTTGGTCTATGGATGTTCAGTAGGAGGCAATTTTAGCTGCTTCTTCAATGCAGCAATGTCTGCATTATTTTTCTTAATGATTTCTTCTACACCTTTGACATTCTTTGGATCATATCCCATTTCAATGACCAAATCTTTAAGGGTTTTAATTATATTATCTTTAGCCTATGAGGATACTTTTTCTAGTTTCAACTGTACTTTTACATTTTCCAAAGAATTGTGAAGCTTTTGGGCACTCATAGCTTTGTCAGTCATAGTTGAGTACAACATTTCTCCTGCTTGCTTATGAAATTATATTTGGACTAGAGGATGAACATATTTGGCAAAACTCTCATAATTTGTCTTTTTGTAATATGTTTCTAACTTAGGATGATGTACTATGGGGTGCAAAAAGGTCATCTGCATTTTTCTTGTCTTGTAATCAAATGCAAAAAGCAATCTGTTGTGGCCGCCAGGAGTCTGCTTCAAGTACTGTGAATATATTTTAGCTTTTATTTCCTCATTCTTGGCCTTAATGTCCTTATATATTTATTTGATGTTTGTTTCCCTATCCATTGGTTCACTTGGTGAAGAGACTTCAACACTATGCTGCTTCTAGATGATTTGAGAACTGGAAGTTGAAGGCTGACGAGTTTCCTTTTAAACTGGTGAGGGTGCATTTTCTTTAATCACAATGTTTGTATCAATGATCTCAATTGTATCAATTTCCTCTTTCTCATCTACTCGATTTAGCTTTGTTCTTTTTCTATACATAATTTCAAATCTGTTATTTGTTGTCTCTTTGTTTGGGCAAGAACCTTCTTCTCTAGTCCATTTTACATTTCTGACTTGTAAGGCTACAGTATGTAGAATGGAACTAGTATCCACCTGCTCCTCCATATCTAATAAAGTGTTTTCCAACCACTCTGACTGGTTGGCATATTTTTCAATTTCTAGCTTGGAATCATGCATAAAAGGGCTCAATTTAAACTTGAGTCTCATTTTTTTTATGACACCCAAAGGATCATACTATCATTTGAAACTATCATTGAATTTCATTTCTTGTAAACATATCTCTGCTTCCTCTCCAGCCTCCCTATTATTGCAGATGAAAGGACCAAGTTGGTTCTTTATTTTAAATTGTTTTTTCTTTCTAGCTGATAGAAAAGTAACATCATCTGACTTTATGATCTGCCTGATATATTCTAGTGCAAATATCCTCATGGGCATATATTTGGGCAGCTTATATGGAGTGAGTTGACATCCATACACCCTAATTTCAGTGTGGTTCTGGTATAAATATATTCTCTTGTTCTGATTTATTTTGACAACTGTAAAACTTTCTTTATTTCATCACTGACCCTCGGTTGATTGCTATTGCTTAGCATGTTAACCACTGGGTGAACAAATGAATCAATGAACTCCTTGTAGTTGAAAATAGTGGAATATTTTTGGATTAAGGGTGTCCAAAAGATAACACATCTAGGATTTCCCTTAGTGTCCATTTTTTGGATGTTAACTATAAACCTTTCTGACTAGAAGTATAGAAACATATGGAACAATACTGAAGAGTATTTGAATACTCTTTCATCTGGAAATCTAATAAGTTGATCATGGATTCTGTAAAAAAAATAGAAAGGAAACCAAGTATGGGCTCATACACATGTTCATCGGTGGTATATACTAGAATACAAGAAAGCATGGTTACAATCTAGCTGGCCCTTTCAAAGAAAATGGTGGCAGAATATGGAGGCTTGTCTGTAGGAACTTGGACCTTTTCTAGGAGCAAAGTCTGAAAAATTTGGGATCTCTTCAGAAGGTCCAGCTTTAAGTACAAGTCAAGTAGGTTTTCAATATAAAATGGGGCTTCATTAGGCTTTGGTTAGATCTGCAACATTTCATTTATTGATCCTATAGTGATTGTGAACAAAATTTGATGGTTAGGAGAGACTATGGCTCTTTGACTTGGGATATAGCATAGTTGGCATAGGTTGATGATTTCATGGAACTGGTATACATATGGGAACAAGTATTTGAGTAAATTTGACTCCCATAGCTAAATATCATCATTCTAGTTAAGGAATTTGTCTTTCCTCCAGCAGTGGAGTTTTAACAGATTTCTAGGGGAGGTTGTATCTTTGATCTAGAAATATCTATTGGCCAATGGGAGGTGGCCAACATCTAGGTGAGGAGTTTGCAGGGGTTTTGCATCCATAATTCTTTGGGAAGCCATAGATTTGTTTAGTTTATTTAGTTTATCACTATCTGGTTTAAAAAGTAGGCTTAGGACCTCTTACTGCGAATAGTGTCCACTCAGATGTTGTTATTCCCACTAAGACTAGTAGCTATCTTAGAAACAAACAAGTAAAGTCTAATTTCGTTTTCCTTTATGAAAATAGACAAGAGTGGAACAAAGGAGACCAACCTTAGTCTTGCGCTTGATTTCCTTGTTTGATTCCTCTCCTTCCTGATAGAGCTTTGCCGCTTCTTCTTCATCTGCCCAGCTTCAAAGAGCACCTATGGAATCACAGCAACCATCTACTATCGAAGAACAAAGATCTATAATTCATTAAATACACAGGATCATATATGTGTTAACCATACAAATGCATATATAAGTAAACATACAAGAATATGGAGGAAAACTTGAATAGCTTTATTAAGATCAAAAAGTAGCAAGAGGATTACAACCATATGTTCTGACCCAGCTCATCCTCCAGCAAGAAATCCCTTCTTCACCTCAAGTAAAGCTTAGATCACCCAACACTATGAATATACACCAGAAAACCAACAGCACTTCTCTACAAGATACAAAATTCTAGCCTCTAGATCTCTGTGATGAGGGATCCATATATAGATGATTGTAGGGAGGTGAGTCATCTTTTGGGGTCTTGATTAGTGTCCTCTCTCTGATAGTTCCTGATTCTACTTGGATAATGATGATCTCTTACTCATCCCTAGTCAAAAACAGAGAGGCAAGTGTCAGAAGGGAAGCTTCTGGAAGATTCCATGATCTTCCACCTCGCATTTTGTCCCTGCCATTTGTCCATTCCCGACCATCACACTCTACAAAGGAGCCATTCAGTATGCATCACACCTTGTACACTGGGAAAGTGATATGCATCACACCCTCTACACTGGGTTTTCAATATGGTCTAGTTTTGACCATTTATGAGCAGTTCTTAGTGGAGAACTTCTGGGAGATGATGTAATCAGCTGACCTTGTTCCTTTAGGCAGTGAAGCCACACTTTTAGGGACTTAGGAGCCCTCCGTTTATGGAGATTTATGATTGGGGTTGTAGTGCCCAAAAATTTCTATAACATTTGCCCCCTAAAGCATGAGGTCGTTAATCTTTTTTATGTCGGGTGAAATGCTTTACCATGAGGATCCGAAGTTTTTTCAAGCTGGGAGGTGACCTGTAATAAGATACAATACAATTCATTATCTTAACAACTTTTTTTCATGATCTAGCTGAGGCGAGCATTCCCATGCTCAGCTTTATAAATTCATTTTCATGTACATAGGACAGATAATCGTCTGTGTGGCAGACTGATGATTCGGACTCATCATCCTTTGATTTGGATGATCATCTATTCAGCAATGATGTACATTTGATGTCTTTATATTCCTGAATATATCGCAGCCCGGATGGATGAAACTAGATCTAGGGTCTTCAACACTCATTCAATATTCACTCAGAGTACAAGTCGATCCATGTGAAAAATGTTATGGAGTCGAACATGGAAAGACATCGCCTGATTACCAGCCAATGATGTAAGTTGTTAACAAGCGCGAGAGGAATCA
>APFE030118060.1:147525-170168 GCA_000404065.3 Pinus taeda
GAATGGAAAGGAGACTCCAACGATTCTTTTTCGTCATGTAATCCCTTAAGTCTGAAAAAGCGTAAAATAATACAAAAGGGATGAATTTTCAATAGTTTTAACAAGCCGAACATGACAAGTGCTCGATATTTTTATGTAATAATCCCTCAGGTCCAAAAATATTAAAATGTAGAGGAGATATGGCACTTCCGATGACTTTAACAAGTCGAATAGGCCAATCGCTCGAAAATATTTTCATATTTTACGAGTCAGTTGAAAAGAGCTTAAAGGAGACTTGTTTTCAAGGAACGAGTGATGATTTCGGGTAGCAGCTGATTCTAGGTAAGGTTTGGAATTTTCTAATCATGGCAGTGTCACAAGGATGGCTAATAGAATCACTCTTCGCATATTTTCCTCGAAGGGGTAAACAATCATATGGGGGTGAATGATCAGCTAAAAACAAAGTGGAGGTGATGATGAGAACACGACCAAAGCTCAAAAGCTGGCAATAAGGCATTCACAATGGCTATTTACCGGTTCATTTTTTAATGAGCTTAAACTCTGGGGGGAACATTTTCTCATGACTTATGTTTATTTTTTAACGAGCTTGAACTATGCACTAAAACTGCTCGTGTGGGGGTTTATTTTTTAACGATCTTGAACCCAGCGGTAACACTGCTCGCCAGTCGTATAATAAAGAAGTCTCATTCAAGATGTAATTTTGAAAGGGCTTCCACCTTTTGAAGCTTTGCCCCGGATCCTTTCTTTATGCAAGCTAGGAAATGACTAGCCTTACGGGTTTAAAGGGTTAGAGGTCCTACAAATTTAAAAAATAAATAGCCTCTCTTCGCTTGCATGTGGAAATTTTTGCATGCCCCTGGGTATAGTGAAAAGTTTCTAGGTTACCATGAAATTTCCTTGCGTAGCGACCGAATGCTTCCTTGGATATCTACCGAAATAGACAAAGGTGAGTGGTGTAGACGCATGCCACTCACATAACTTTAACGAAGGTATCTTGTTCCAGCCTAATCCCATTTTCTTGTGAGGATGGGTGTGTCATACTAGTCATATATCCCCTGTGGAAACCTGCTCTATACCCAAGGTTTCCTGTCGAAACAGACCAGGGTGCATGCCCCCTGGGTTTCAGTTACATCCTCCTGAATCACTCGTGCTCATCAGGTGGACAGACTTGAGATTGATGAGACATTCCTTGTGTGAAAATACCATTTAGGGATGGTATTTTACTATTTGTGATGTGTGAACTGGGGAATGACATTTGGTCTATGAGCTTGACCATTCTGCCTTCGTGCGGAAAACACATTACTCTAAAGAGTGAGGAGACGATGGCTCCTATGCAATAAATATAGTCGCGTCCAAGGAGTAGATTATAATCCAAGGGTCCTTGAACTACCATCACATTCATGTGAACGGTTTTCCTTCTCAAAGTAATGGGCACATTTGGAAGGATCCCTAATGGTCGACTGGTTCCTTTGTCGAAGCCTGTCAGATTTCTCATTTCAGGCAAAAGTGATGGTGAACCAAGTGCTTTCCAAGCAATTGAGGAAAGGATACTCACAGAAGCCCCTTCATCGATTATGGTACTAGCCATGACCATTCTGTAAGCTTGTACAATGATTCTGAATGGTACACTAGCTAGTAAATGGGGTCTGCCTAGTAGATTCCAGTCGAAGGAAACGACTAGGTTGCTTGGTGGTGGGACCGAGTAGACGGCTGGATATGACTCTGATGAACTTCCTTCCTGTGATAAAGGAATGGGTGGACTGCCCCCAAGTTCATCGGAGTCCATGTTCACAAAAAGAATTTGAACGTTGTCGTTCTCCTTCTCTTCAGTGATGGTATCATTCGAAGATGAACACTCTGAAGGCAAGACCGGGTCAACTGCCATCTCAACCTTTTGACTTTCGTCTGGTATGGATTCAGAGGGTTCATTTTCAATGATATATGCTTCAGCCAACCATACTGACGGGCCAGCCGGACTTTCAACCAGTGGTGGACTTGGCAAAAGTTTTTTATATCTAGGAGGGAGCCGTAGCGGTGAAGTAGGACGGTCATCCAAAACTCTTTTAGCTTTGTCAAGGAAGGGACAATGGTGGATGGCATGATTGCCTTCACACTTTACAAGGAAATCTAGGATTCCTTTTCTGTCCAGGTGCTTCACTTTCACTGGTTGATGGTGTGCATTCAACATGATCATCAGAGGTTGACGCCATCGGATTGTGCAAACGAGGAGACCAGTCCCTTAAGATCTGTGGAATGCAGGGACAATCTCAGTGGTAGTGGTCTCCATTGCAAATGACACAAGGATATTTAGGTTTAGACGGTGCAGTGTGAGGATTTTCGCTAGATGAAGCTTGGTTGCCCCCTTTTGATTTTGGTTCCTTTTTCTTCTTTTCCTTTTTCTCTTTCTGCTTCTTCTTCTCAGTCACTTGATTTTTAGCTTTATAGGCTTTATCAAGTGAAGAGGATCGAGGAGAGGGAGAATCAGAAGAAGTAGAAGGTTGATGGGAAAATCTGGTATCATCTAGTTGTTGACTTTACTGTTCAGGAATTACGGGATTCTGAACGACAGAGGTAGAGAAGAGCCAGATAGGCAAACCAATCGTCAACCTTGGAAGTGACAATGTGGCCATATGGGGTGCACCAACATCTCCCCAAGAGGAGAAGGGACTAGGATTTCCTCCAAGGGGAAATCCTTGGTTGGTAGACTCCATTTTCTCAACCTAAAGACCAACGGGGGGAATTTGTGATGTTATTCCGATTAAAAATAAATTTTTAGACGCTTTGACACAACTTGTTTTTTCAATTTTAAAGAGTCGATAAAAAACAAAATATGACTCTAGTTGCCTTCGATTTTTATTGAGCCTAAAGTGACAAGTGCTCAGAGGACCTTTTCCTTTAAGGAGTCTGAAAAGGAGAAAAATGGACTTCTCTGGAGATCTAGGCAGAGGGGATTACCAAACCAACCGCAAAACTACAGAATACTTTTCACGGTACGGCAGTCAATCTTCCCGAATGTTGTGTTTAGTTCATTGCGATCGATAGGGCGGCAGACACGACTTCCTAAGGATAAAGGATGCAGCCTATTGTGGTCTCCCAAAATATACTCGACGGTACGTGGGAGCACAAGTCTGTACTAGAACTTGTCATCTCAGAGTGGAGGAATCACCCAACCAACAATGAAAACAACAGTTACCAAGTTTTACGACGTCGGAATATGTCTCTAGCCTATACCTCTAGATATTGTGCGTTAGGTTCCAAACCGTTATTAGATTCATTAAATTTATTTTAAGTTGATATTGCTTAAAAATTTTCCTTTCAGGTTCACCAAGTGATGATAAGAAAGCTAAGTGCAAATCTGAATTATTTTCAAAGTGACAATACTCAAGAAATTTCTTTTCAAAATGAAATGAAGGTAAGAGAGACACTTTGCGATTTCGAAGTGAAAATTGCTTTTTGACACTTTAAAAACTACTAATTCAAATCATATACAATAGTGACTGTATAATCGAATATAAAGAACAATGGGATTGTCTTATATAGCTGAAAACGACAGCTACGACACTTTCAGATCAAGAAACGACAGTTCGACTATGCTACTTCTTTGCAAAAGAGAACTGAAAATGGCGCACAATACATAAAAACACTTACAGTTCTTTGCACTATGGAGGTGGAATAATGTAAGAGAAGGGGGTTTTCACAGAGACACACTAACCATAGACGGAAAAACTCCTGAATAGGACTGAAAATAGTGAGGAAAAAACCAAAGTCTGAAGGTAAAGTTAACCTTCCCTAACCATCGCACCTGTCACACAGTGAATTCAGTATGCAACGCACCGACTGCACTCAGGAAGTGCGATGCATACAAACTGCCTTGAAGGTAGGGTGCGATGGTACCAGTGTGAGACTTTAAATGATTTTTTACTCACAATTTGCAATTCAAATCAGGGATTTAGGCCGAGTAAGTGATGTTCAGTATATGTAAATCATAAGGTTGATCTAAGGAGGTTACTAGAGCCACCACTCAGGGCAATTAGACTGTTTGCAGATCGATTGTTTAATTCATAAACAAAACCCGAAGATAGACTGAAGTAGCATTGATCTACTTTGCCTTCGTATAACAAATGCAGTTCGAAGGCTAGTTGGCTTGGCTTCAGGCTCCGTCTGTAAGTTTATAAAAGAAACAAAGATAGGTTAACAAACAATCTAGTCGCTCCCCAGCGAAGTTGCCATTTTGTTACCGGGAATAGTGTCCAGTCGGATTCTACTATTCCCACTAAGACTGGTAGCTATCTTAGAAACAAACAAGTAAAGTATAATTTCGTTTTCCTTTATGAAAATAGACAAGAGTGGAACAAAGGAGACCAACCTTAGTCTTGTGCTTGATTTCCTTGTTTGATTCATCTCCTTCCTGATAGATCTTTGTCGCTTCTTCTTCATCTGCCCAACTTCAAAGAGCACCTATGGAATCATAGCAACATACTACTATCGAAGAACAAAGATCTATATTCATAAATAACACAGGATCATATATGTGTCAACCATACAAATGCATATATAAGTAAACATACAAGAATATGGAGGAAAACTTGAATAGCTTTATTAAGATCAAAAGTAGCAAGAGGATTACAACTATATGTTCTGACCCAGCATCATCCTCCAGCAAGAAATCCCTTCTTCACCTCAAGTAAAGCTTAGATCACCCAACACTATGAATATACACCAGAAACCAACAACACTTCTCTACAAGATACAAAATTCTAGCCTCTAGATCTCTGTGATGAGGGATCCATATATAGATGATTGTAGGGAGGTGAGTCATCTTTTAGGGTCTTTATTAGTGTCCTCTCTCTAATAGTTCGTGATTCCACTTGGATAATGATGATCTCTTACTCATCCCTGGTCGAAAACAGAGAGGCAAGTGTCAGAAGGGAAGCTTCTAGAAGATTCCATGATCTTCCACCTCGCATTTTGTCCCTTCCATTTGTCCATTCCCGACCATCGCACCCTACAAAGGAGCCATTCAGTATGCATCGCACCTTGTACACTAGGAAAGTGATATGCATCACACCCTCTGCATTGGGTTTTCAATATGGTCTAGTTTTGACCATTTATGAGCAGTTCTTAGTGGAGAACTTCTGGGAGATGATGTAATCAGTTGACCTTGTTCCTTTAGGCAGTGAAGCAACACTTTTAGGGACTTAGGAGCCCTCGGTTTATGGACATTTATGATTGGGGTTGTAGTGCCCAAAAATGTCTATAACAGGACCTCTGAATAGTGTGAAAAGATGAACATAGTTTGCAGAAAGGTTTTTTGGATGCACAATGGCTTTCTTCAGGTTGGCAAGGCTTTTAATTGGTTTAATTGATTAACCTATTAAAATTGTTGTGCAAAGCTTTAAGTACAGACCTTCGGCACTTCCAAAATACCTGGAAAATGAAGCTTTGGTATGCAGAAGGGTTTTGTGGGAGAAGCGGAGCTTTTTGAGGCTTCAATGGTCTTTATGTTGCTTCAAATCAGAGTCTACCACACCTTCTAGTAGTAAAGTTTTAATTGTAGTTGTAAAACGGCTCACAATGGTTCAGGAGATCTTTTGGCACTTTGGAATAAGTTAGCAAAGGTTCATTGCAACAGAATAACAGTGAAAATATTGGAAAGGGCGGCTTTTTGGTTTTTAACCAATAGTGGTTAATCAGGGGGCGTGGGGTTAAGTTTGAATAGCATGTGGTTTCATTTGACGCGAGGAGGCGGTATTATGGTTTATCGCACCACTTTTGAGTGGTAGGGTGGTATTTTTTTAGAGGGCATGATATAACGTGGGGCTGCCACGTAGCAAAAAGGTGAGTGGGGAAAACCGCTAATCTCGCGTGCTTTTGGGATGTTAAAGGTCGGACTTTGGAGCACACGATATGGGATATGGGCCGTTGGATCTAGAGCTGGGTGATCGGAGGGTTATCGCATGGAGGAGTTGTGAGGGATTAGTCAAGGATTTGATTAGCGAGGACAGGGATAAGTGATACGATGGGTATTAAATATATACAAAGGTTTTGTGAGGGTCAAGGAGTTATGAAGTGGGGGGCTTGAATTTAATTAAAATAAGTCTTCAATTAAACTCTATCGAGCGGATTTAGTAAAGCGGAAGGGGATTTTGAAAGGAATAAGGGTTTTTAGGAGGGGAAAAATATTAGGGAATGAAAAGTAATGAAGGGGTAATAAAGGGAAATTAATAAATTAGACATGTAAGGCATTTAGTGAAATGAGGGGAAATTAGTGAATGAGCTTTAGTATTCAGGGCTAAAATTATATAGAACTTTTAGGGTAAATACCCAAAGTAATATAAGACTTTTTTAAATGTCCTCTTTCTTTGACAATTCCTCCTACACATGAAACATAGGATTAAGCATGATGAAGGTGCATTTGAGCTAGCAACCTTAGGCATTCCAAAACTTCTTTTACCTACCCTTTATTTACCCTAGCATTTTTTCTTCATTTATTGGGTGCATTTAAGCTTGCTGGCCGTTTATTTCTTTTTCTTTGATAAGCAAACTATCTAATTCTAATCATATAACTTCCAATGGCTCAGATTAAACTGTTTAGCTCATTATTATTCTCTACCTAACTACTAATCTGCCAAGATTAAACAGTTTGGCTAGATCTTTATTCTTTTTCTATCAACATAAAATTTAAAGCATGAATGAATCAAGATTAAACTATTTGACCATCATGGCTTGTGGTATTTTTGACAAGATGCACACAATATTATTTTGCAAGTAAAAGTAAAAAGTAGTGGCACTTGAATTTGCATCACTTTCAGAATCTATTTTTTTATCTCTTTTTGGTGGGCTTCATACTTTATTTTCTTCTTTTTTTATCCTTTTCTCTTAGTCCTTTGATTTTTCTTTTAGGACTTCACCCTCTTCACATTTTTATTTTTAATCTGGGAAAACATTTTGCAGAAAGAAAAAGTATGTACAATATTACAAGACTAATCATAGTCAATTCAAAATTATGAATCCTATTATTATAGGACCCTAACACAAGGGAAGCCCGAAGCGATGAAATAGGGAATGTTGTTCCAGCAGAGAATCAAGACATGCTGGAAGAATTTAAGGCGATTTTGGCAGAG
This sequence comes from Pinus taeda, assembly GCA_000404065.3. Lineage (NCBI taxonomy): Eukaryota > Viridiplantae > Streptophyta > Pinopsida > Pinales > Pinaceae > Pinus > Pinus taeda. The sequence continues at coordinate 154,650 of APFE030118060.1, forward strand.
GAAATGCCCAACAAGTTGTCTCCCTTGTTCATCATTTCACACCAAATTGATCTTATACTAGGATTGAATTTTCCAAACAAAGCATTGCATAGAATGACTCCAACAGAGAATGAAGAGTTGAATCGGCAAGTGCAGGAATTGCTCGACCATGGATTTATTCGTGAAATTTTAATCCTTTTTGCAGTACCAGCAGTACTAACACCAAAGAAGATAGGGGAGTGGAGAATGTGTACTAATTTTCCAGAAATAAACAAGATCATCATCAAGTATCGATTTTCATTCCCAAGAAAGGATGACCTTGTGGAAGCTTAAGTGGTGCATAGTATTTTACAAAGATTGATTTGAAAAGTAGTTATCACCAAATTCGGACCTGAGAAGGTGATGAATGGAAGACAATGTTCAAGACGAAGGATGGCTTGTTTGAATGGATTGTGATGCCATTTGGATTGAAAAATACACCCAACACATTCATGTGGTTGATGAATGAAGTGTTGAAGCCGTTCATGGGTAAGTTTGTAGTAGTATATCTTGACGACATATTGATTTACAGCAAAAGCTGAACAAAGCATGTGGAACACTTGAGAGTTGTGTTGCAGCAGTTAAAGGAAGAAAAGTTTCTCATAAACTTAAAAAAGTGTACCTTTATGCAGTGAGAGTTGGTATACTTGGGATTTGTAGTTTCAAAAGAAGGCTTGAAAATGGTCTCTGAGAAAGTGAAGGTAATTCTTGAATTACCAACACCCAAATGCACATTTGATGTGAGGAGTTTCCATGAGTTAGAGGGCTTATATTGGAAATTCATCCGCAACTTCAGTCATATATGTGCACTGCTTACAGACTACATGAAGAAAGGTGTGTTCAAATGGACTGGTGCAGTAGTAAAATCATTTGAAGAGTTGAAGAAGAATGTAACAATGCAACATGTATTGAATTTACCCAACTTTAAAAAAGTGTTTCAAGTGGACTATGGTGCGAGTGGAGCAGCAATTGGAGTGGTTCATAGTTAAGAAGGAAGACCCATTGCATTTTTCAGTGAGATGTTGAATGAATCTCAGAAGAAGTGCTTGGTTTATGACCAAGATTTATATGTTATTTTGAAAGCATTGAATAAATGGTGACATTATCTACTGTCGAAGGAGTTTGTCTTGTACACGGATCACAAGGCCTTGCATTATATAAACTACCAAGGTGAAATTTCTCTATGCATGCATTGTAGTCTTTCCCGAAAAAAAGAAAAAAATAAAAAAGCGAAAAATCATCCCTAAAAAATAGGGATCTATTCTTAGCAATGGGAGTTACACTTGAGATAATTTTAGAAACTGCCGCCACATTTCGCTTTTTCCTATATTTTTGGCCTTTACATCATAAACCCTAAAACGATCAAATATATTTAATGGACATCACTAGAGCTCATTTTCACATTTGACATTGGAGCTCTGGCATTCTCGAGGCATCTAAGAACCTTCAGCATGATCGGCACATGTTTTCTGGGTAAATTTTGCTTTTCAAGTCTTTTGCTGCTTTTTGTGTCACTTTTGTTTCCTTGGCTTGTGTGACTGTTGTTTTTCCTATTTTACTAAACAACTGCTGGAATTTTGATTTTTTTTATTGTGTATTAGTGTTGTTTCAATTTATGCATTGACTTTCCCAAGCATCGCATGCATAACCCAATTTTTTCAGCAACGGTCATCGTTGCGGTGACTCTCCCTTCAAGCTTCATTGTTCTTCTGTTTGATTGATTCATACATTTTTTTATTGCGTGCATCACCATTCACTCATATCTGTACCATCCTTCGCACACACTTTCAGATCTTCTCATTTACATGTTTCCCTTAGGCAGATATGGGCAGCCTTGGCCCAGATCTAGCTCTTCCCGACATGAATTGTGCATTTATGTAACTTAAGGCTTTGCCTTGGCTCCAGGAATTGTACAGAGGCTACTAATGATTGGTTCCAACTTTGTAATCTGCAGTCCCAGGAGTTAGTCCCATAGCCTTGCCCACTAGGATTGTGCAATGCACAGTCCCATCCAGCATCAAATATAGACTTAACTTCGCATTGTGCAGTTCGAGTCATCAGCAAGCCATACTGGACTATGCATTGCGCAGTTCCTATAAGCATCACCTCTCACTAGAAGATGGGACTTTGCAATGCACAGATCTAGTTGACAATCCCTCACCTCTGAAAGTCAGAATTTTGCAATCTAGCCCAGTAGTTGCCCAGATTGTTGCATGATTGGTCCTTGAAGTGATTTTTTATTTTAAACTGAAATTTTCATTCCATGAGTGTCCTCTCTATCTCCAGGTACAACATTTTTTTAGCAGATTCTCAGTAGTACAGGAAACATGGTTTCCAAGAGATCTAGATCAAAGGTTATTGAAGAGATCAGCACTAGAGATGTGGTTGAACAAGTGTCAATGAACTTGCCAATCTATGCAGACACACAACTTTTCATAGAGAAGGACATGAAGATAACATGGAAAGAAATAAAGGACATATTTGCAGGTACTTTCAAGGAAGATCTGGAAGATCAACAAGTTTAAGACAACATCCACAAGTCAGGCTTGTAAATGGTTACATGCAGGTACCCCACCTTCCCATGCATGGAAATCATTCACTGGATTGTCTCACATACCAATCCTAAGATGATGACATTGAGCAGTACCAGTGGAACACAATTTGCTACCTTCAGGATGGAAAACTATCATCAGATGTATCACTTACCACAGTCAGTGAACCACATGGATGCACTCTTCTATACTCCCAACAACAATGTGAACAATAGAGACATCATGAAGCATCGAGTAAAAGAGCCATTGAATTTTAGGTTGACACTCAACCAAGTATACAAGACTAAGTCATTCAAGAATGCCTACCAACTCTTGATCATCTTTGCATGCCACTTGTACGGTCAAGAGAGCACGGAGACCTTTCCATAGAATTGGTTGGTTGTGTTGGATCAGTTGGAAAATGAATGAAGGCCATTCAACTGGTGGGACATGTTGGCTCTTCAGCTAAAATTGCATGTGTCTAATGCCCGGAATTTGCCTAAGGATGAGCAAGCAATATTTTATATGTTCGCATATCTGCTTGATCCAATTTGTTCCCAGAAGTAGTTTCCTGGCATGGGTTGGACATGGACACCTTCATATGATGTTGTGAAAATTTATTGTAAGTCGCTCTTTGAGTGCAACTATCGAATAGCCATGGCGATATTGTTTGACCACTTCATCACCCTATTTTACAAGATGATATTTGAATAGGATCCATCTTGCATATCCCAAGAAGTGATGCAGGCATTGCCTAACATTGCAGATTGGTATGCCTCACCCAATGGCACCTTCATCATAATGTTTGGTAGATAGAAGCCTCTGCATGTGTTACCAAGGTTTGCCATTGATAGTTTGTTCATGCAAGAGGTTGTGTATCATACATCCACAGGGTTATTAGTAGGGCAACATAGGAGGAGAAAGGCACCATGGCCTACTCTTCCTTTGCAGACTGGATTATACAAGATATGAAGCTTGAAGGATGCAGATGTCGAGGAAAAGGATGTGAATAAGTTTGAGTTCAGCACCAAGAGTTTCAATCAGTATGATCCCCGCTGCATATGGAAGAACCATTGTGCAGAGGTGTATTATCCATGGATCCACAAGGCATGTCATTGGCCAGAGGAAGACCCTTGGAGGTATCTCTACAACTCCTCTAAGATTAATGAATCAATCAACATGCTTATAGAATGGAAAGTAGTGCTACAAGAAGCAACAACAACAACAGCAGTGAGCAGCAAACCGGCACAGGACAAAGGCAAGAGGAATATTGTCGAGGATGCAGAGATCGAGAAAAGCTACAAGTTCATAGAAGAACCTATTGTTGAGAAAGTATCTTTGGAAATAGAGTCAAAGAGGCGATAGCACAAAAGGAGAGTAGAATGGAGGAAGAGAGAGAGAAGCAAAGGATGGAGGACATAGAGAGAAAGTTGCAGGAAACAAAAAAGAAGATGAAAGAAGAGTAGGAGCTAAGGAGGAGAGAAAGGGAAGAGAAGCATAAACAGGATTAGGAGGAAAGGCAAGGCACAATGACATAGAAAACTGCGCATATACAGGTTGAGGAGTCAGAGTAGCTAGCATCAGTAGAAGAGCAGGGTCAACAAGTGCAGGTTTGGGAACTTGCTCAACAGATTGAGAATATGGTTGAAGCAATAGACATGGAGTTGGAACAGGAGCCACAAGACCAAGACATTGATCTCATGCCAAGAGCATATAAGGTCATCACACAATCTCTTCCACCTTCAGAATTAGAACTAGTCTCGAGTGAGAAATGAGAGGTTTTTCTCCTAGATGATGATCTAGTGATAGATGTGTAAAATCTGTCATTTGATGAGCCACAACAAAGGATTGTATAGGAACGAAGAAAGTAGCTCCTAGATGATCACACATCATCTACGTACATAGAGGAAAGGGTAATTGTGTCATATGTTAGAAGACATACAATTGCCAAGGCCAATTCCTCTAAGGCGTATGTAGAGGCCACGAGTTCAACTGTCAAGTTCTTGATAGCAGAAAATGATCAGATGGAAAAGGACATGTAAGAGGCCAGGAAGAGGATAGAATAATCTACAAGATCCGCTATGGAAAATATGAGAAAAGCAATACTTGTTTAAGTATCGACTCTTGAGACCACCATGTGGGAATTGTATGGAATATTTTTCACCGTGCACAAAGGTATTGTCCATCTATATGGTTTTCAACATCAGTGCGCGAAGATAGCCCAAACTCTCAAAGACATCCATGTTGCTATTGCGCATGTATAGAAATGTACATTGAGGTATAAGGGATCCCTGCTTTACTTGAACAAGATGATGAAGTCACAGGTAGAGCTAGACAAAACATGGATTCAAATGTTGATCTAGAACTATGAGCAGCTCCCTCCACTCATCACCAGCATTGAGGCTTCTTATGCATTATTGTTCAAGATTCTAGATATCATAGTAAGGACACATAGGATCCCTTTGATCGGAACCCACACTCAGGCCATGAAGAAGAACCAAGTCCTGCTAGAGGTCGATAGGTACATAGAGAAATTGATGTGCAAGGCCACCAGTGATGACTTGCAGCTAAACATAAACAACATGCATAATTACATCGGTGGTCGAGTCACACTCAGGACAATGTTGCACGTGCTTCAAGATGAGTTGGACAAAGGTTTCAAAACCATATACCTAGAAGCCATGGAGGGAAGAGTCTGCTTCGAGGGAGACATCACCAAACAGTACGGGGACACAATAGCACAGTACCAAGCTTGGTATCAATTCGTCACCGAAGACCATCAAGATAATGTTGCCGAGTTGGTATTTCCTCAAGACCCTGAGTAATGATGTTTGTCTTGTTAGGCTGGCTCAAGCCTATTTTGTCCCACATGGGTATATGTTGAAATTTTATTATTATTTGTAAATATATTATAAGTGAAATTCCAAGTGTCATTAGTGGAATGTGAACAGACACTATGTAATGTGAAAAGTTGTGAGGGTAGTCAAATATTCAAAGGGCAATGTCAAGGGTCACCTCACCCTTTGTTATATATAGAACCTCATGACTCATAGTAGAGGCTTTTGGGAGCCAAGATTTTGGTTAGGCATTTCTTAGAGAAGGCTTGGAGAGTATTGTGACAATCCTTGGCTTCTCCACAGTGTAGAGTGAGTACATATCTTTGGAGGGGCAAGCGGTGTTGACTGTAATGTTCCACTATTGGGGCTAGTGGTTGTCAATGTTGTATGTATGGATGGAACTTTCACTTAATAATATAAATGAACCAACACGTTTTCATGCATATGTTGTTATTGTAGTTCGACTATTCTGGTAAATTTAGCAATATATGTTGTTTAACTTACATATTTGTGTATGAACTATTTTGTATGCAATTGTATGAATCTTGTTGAAGACGTGTTGTTGTATTAATCCATCACTTTGAATTGTGGCCTATTATGCTTCCAACCTATGATGTCATTTCGCTCGTGTGTTCCTTTCAGGTTGCATATTATTATAGGCTTCTAAGGGAAGCACGTTCTTTTCCCCTTTGTGTGTTATAACCCCATGCATCTCACTTGACTTGCTGCAAGGTCACACACTTGCTTCTGACAAAGTTATCATGCTTACCTATGCGTGCTACGCAGTCAAAAGCGCTACTTTACTACCCACTATTGGGACTCCTACTCCAAACAGTATGAGGTATAGTTGGGACTTCATACCAGGGATATCCCTTAACATGTTGGTGGTTACAGCACCATCAACACCATGCTAACATTAAGTATCTAATGAATAAATCAATTACTAATGGTAGAGTGACCATACGGATATCACTGTTGCAAGAATTTGATGTAACCATTGTAAATAAGCCAGGAAAATACAATGTGGTAGCATATTTCCTCTTTATCCTTACCACATATATAAATGAACCACCTATTGAAGATGTTTTTCCTTATGAACATATTTTTTTAGTATCTACTACCTCATCATAGATTGCATAAATTGTTAACTATTTGGCTACAGGGAAGCTTCCACCTCACCTATGTCCAAAGGAACAACATAAAATCATAAAGAAAAGTTGTATGCTTTCATGTATTTCCCTTTTACACATGGAATGATATTGTTTTCCAATGATTTGTGAGAAAGGATGAGATCCATCATATATTAAATGATTTTCATGATGGTACCTATGGAAGCCACTTTTCATATGTGAGCATAGATTACAAACTACTCTATGGACCTCAATTTTCCGAGATTCCAAGTAGTATGTGAAAAGATGTGATAGTTTCCAATGCATGGGAAAGATATTTTAGCTAGATGAGATGCCACTACAGACACAACTAGGGATAGAAACCTTTGAGAAATGGGTTCCTAATTTCATTGGACCCATCAACCCTCCATATCGATGAAACTCTTGCATTCTAGTCTACACCGATTACATTACAAAGTTGATGGAAGTAAAGGAACTCCCAACCACAATAGAAAAAGTGGTGGAAGACATCTTTTATGGCTATATATTTGTTAGATTTGAAGTACCAAGGGATATTTTCACTTATGGAGGAACACAGTTCACTTCAAGTCTCATTCAGGACATCATGGAAACATATAATATCAAACATATGGTGAAAAAACCATATCCTCCGTAGGCCAATGGACAAGTGGACGGAACTAACAAGATCATTGAGGCCATCATAACAAACAACTTTCAAATCCACCTCAAGGACTAGGAAAATAGACTTCCTGAATCATTGTGGGCCTACTAGAAAACATGGTGAAATACCACTAGTGCTACTCCATATGAGCTAGTTTATGGAAGGAGAGTCTTCCTACCGATAGAAACGTAAGTAAAGACCCTGAGAAAACAATACATCTTTGCATGAACTTATATGAGGCAAAACAACAAATAATTGTCCTTATCAATGAGTTAGATAAACTTCATCAAGGTTCTCTACATCAAACAACTATTATTGAACAAAAAATAGCTCACTGACATGACAAGTTCATAAAGAAGAAAAGATTTAAAGCCGAAGATTAAGCCTTGTTGTTATATTCAAGATTCAAGGACTTCAAGGAAAATTTTGCACCTCATGAAATGGGCCATATTAGATCAAGAACTTATATGATAATGGGTTCATTAATATATGTCCCATTGATGAGGAAAGGATTCCACAAATGGAAAATGGGCATAAGCTTCGACTATATCACAAGCCCCTATCAATTAAATCTTTTTTAAGAAATATTAATAAAGTATGGATCGACAATGATTTTTATATTGTCTATAAGGGAGAAATATCCACTAAATGATTCATTTTGATTTCCTATTGTTAAATAAATAAATTGATGCGAAATAAATCATCATGAGACTTGCAGGTTCTTGACACTTTATTTTTATTTTTTATTTTTTGTATTGATGTTGATAAACACTCTTGATAATTATCCCCGAGGATTAGCTCAATCGGTCGAGTCCTTGTCGATAAAGCACCTTTGCTATTAAGAAGTCATCGTGTTATAGGCCATTTTGTCACATTTGGTCAATAGGCCTTCAACTGGATTAATCAACATCTTTTGACTTCCTTTTCATCATCCTTGCACAAAGACCTAAGCATGAAGCATTATAATCCCTGAGTTTCTGCCTAAAAACGCCTTGTTTGAGCCATTTTAAGGACCAATGCTCCCTAGCCTCCTACTAGATAGCGTTGAATACCAGGTTTCCCTACTCTACACATATGTTGATCGCCATAAGGTTGCTCAGTTTAGGGAGTGTTTTGATTCTAGAAATTCGAGAAAAAGGGAGAGAAACCTGAAGCCTCTTCTTCCATAAGATTCCAGGATCTGTTGTAACCATTTACCTCAGATAAAAGTCTTGAATCCTATCCTATCCTACCTTGGATTTTTCATCCCTTGTCCCTTGAGATTTTCCTCCCATCAAGAGTGGATCTCAAGCCCTAATTGGTAAAAATATCAGAATTCATTAACTACCTCCTTCATGTATATATTTATTGCCATCCATAAGCAAGGGGTTGGATTCTGGAGAGTGATTCTACATGTATGTTGCTAATGTGAGATATATATTTCCATGCATTAGTGTGATTAGAGGTGCGCTTTGTGACAAGGAAAGGAAAATCCAACTTGGAGGAGCTCTTTTATAGGATCAACACCTATTTTTGGTTGTAACTCACTCAATTTCTATTAATGCAAAGAGTTCTTTGTTTTCCTATATATAATATTATGGTTTCATATATTTCAATACCATGTTGATATATTGAATAAAGTTATTAGATGATGCTACATAGATTTCGTGGATTGTTGGATTGTGTTATCTGACTGTGCACGTTATAATAATAGCAATCGAAGTTAGGATTGGAGCATTCAAGCCAAGGAAGGAGCGAAGCATATGATAGATTCCAGGTAAGCTTCATCATGTTATCTATTTACTTTAAGGAAAAAATTAGTCCCTTTATCTTTCTTTTGTTCTAGTTCAATCCACCAAACCTGGGGAATATACTTATGTCCACAGTCGTAGATTCCAGATAACAATGGGTTCAATTCTCTTGACACTCTTGGTGCCATCTTCATGGTTGAGCCGAAGGCTAGTGATCCCTTCGAGTGGATATGCCTCGTAAAAATAATCCATGGATGTAGTAGCCAATGATCTCTGAGGTAAGTGAACCACATATAAAAATAAAATAAACACTCTCGAAAATTACTCATGATGTAAGGGTACAACCCTGTGGTTGTAACATTTTTGTTTCAACACCAATAATATGGGGTTGCAATGTAGTTGTTTCAACACCAATGCAACACAATGCTACAACACCTTCAATACAACCAACACTAGTTTCTACAACACAATTGTTACAACACCTTCATGTTGAGTCGATACAACGATTGTGTTGTAGCACCATTTGTAACCATTGTTGCAATAATTTTTTATTGGGCTAATATGATGTTTATTATTGTGACACCTTTGAACAACAACCATTGTTGCAACACTAGTTTAGAATGGTTGGTACAATACCTCTTGTTGCAACACCTTTGCCAAATAATAGTCACATCCTACTCTTAGTTCCACTTTTGACATCATAAAAAAAGAGGGGATGTCACATGACCACTACCACCAACTTAGAGAGAACCACCAACTCCCAGTGAGTATTGAAAAGGTATGACTTTCCTTACATATTAACTAACATTGAAGTAGCATAATCACGCATTCCTCAGCATGATTGAATTCATTTATCCTTAACCTCTATATCATTACACCTTCGCTACACCCTATCACATGACCCTCTTGATTAACTCATGATTATCTTTCCTTAAGGTATTGTCTATCGAGGCCACAATTTTTCTAGGAAAGCCATTTTTGTCAAAATCTAGTCATTTTTTTTCAAAAAATCCAACCATAGGAGTGTCTAAATCATTTTTTTATGGTGGAAATGGATTCAACGCCATCAAAATCTCCAAGGCACCAAAAATCCTGAAGCTTGAAAGTTGTAACCCATATTTCCCAAAAAATTTGCCGAATTTTGTTCAAAATCTTGTAGGAATTTCCACTATTTTCTGGGAACAATTGTGCCCTCATTAGACTACTATTTTCCTTAATTGGAAAGTATAAATTCTGATTATATTTTTCATCTACATTACAATAAACAGGCTATCTGATTTTTGAGAAAGCATCGTGGGTGGTTTATTGATGCATCGAGAGCCCTTCTATACCCTCTTGTTGCAACCCTATGATCATATTTAGGCTATATTCGAATAAACAGAGTGGATTGAGTATCTATAAATACTACAATGGTTTGAGGATAATGTCGCATTCTCTAAATTTTCAAAATGACATAAAAATACTAAGGGGGGATGTTAGTTCTAGTGAATAAGGCACCATTGCATTTCCCACTGTATTAGGGCTACCACAAGTGGGAGAGTGGTGGCACCCCTAAAGAATCCATGACTAAGGCTAATGGAAGAACTCCTTAAGGTAGGAGAAATTCTAGTGAAGGAACATAACAACTTTGATAGAAAATCATTACCAAAATCGTATGCCAACATAGCAATTTTCATACAATATTATTTTACCTATGAAAGATTAGATAGAATATATTTTTGGCAAGGTTGAAGTTTTTGTACCACTTGATGCATTAGAGACCAATAAACATTCATTTTTTCATATGGAAAATGAAACAACATATGGCCACCAATATCTGGACATCCAGTTGGTCCAAGGATTCCCTCTCCCCCATTGTCTCATCAAGTTTCTGGTGGTGCATTATATGTAGCAAGTGGGAAACACCTATAAGTTGGAGGCACCACTAGTTACAACCCCATAAGAAGCAAGTGTTGTAACATCAGAATAAGTAGGTGTTTTGACACTTAAATCATCTCCCCAATAGTAGCAATTATTATGACACCTAAATCATCCATGGCAAGAGAAGCTACACTTGAAGCATGCATGTTAGAAAAAATTATTGCAACACTAGATGCACCAACAGATCCACATCAACTAGAGGAGGAGACAAAATATATTCATGGTAACAAATTTGAAATCATTAGGAGTTAGCCCCTCACTAGAAGGCTCAAGAACATGATTAAAATACCCTCACATGTGGCCATACCTAAAAGGAAGAGAATTATGTACTCAAAAAAAGAGGAGGTGGCTTGGCTTGTTACAACACAAATACAGGGGCTAAAGCAAGAAGATGTAGTAAATCCTACTACAACACAAGAACCAATAGGGGTAGTGGAATAAGAAATAAAAATCCCTCTTAAAATGAAATAACCAATGGGGATGGTGGAAGAGGTGGAAACCCTTGCTGAAACACAAGAACTAGCAGGGGAAGGCTTATAAATCCTTAATTAAACATAAGAACCAACATGGGAAGGCATGGAAACCCCTCCTGAAACACAAGAACTAGCAGGGGAATGCTCGAAAGCCCCTGTTAAAACATAAGAACCAACAAGGGAAAATATGAAAACCCATTCAATAATGTAATAACTAGTAGGGTAAGGCCTAGAAGATATATCTGTGACAACACAAGGATATAATCATAAGTATTAGACAGGGGATTAGGAGGATGCAACACCATAAATAGGAGAAGAAATCATGACATAGTTGCAATTCAATAGTCTATTGTTGTTGTAAAATCTCTAAGGAAAAGATAAAGTAGAAGCCCACAGATGTATTTTTCATTACACCATTGCATTCATTTATTATTAGAAGATACAAAATATTAGAAAAATCCAACAAGGACCTACAACACAAGATCCATATCCTAGAAGCCAGGCTAAAGGATAACCAATCCTTTGAGGGATTGGTCTACCTTGCTCAGGAATTTGAACTCCTTAGTGACCCAAGGGATAAAGATGAACCAATTCCTATCTATTGAGTTGTTGGAAGTCTGCAAACAAAGGGGTCTCCCTAGTACGAAGTCCCAATTAAACTTCACATCGTTTGGACGAGGATCCCCAACCAGTAAATAAGGGAAGTTGCCATTATTCTTAGGAATGTTCCTTGGCTACAATTATCAACATAAGAGATTATACAAAAAATATTCAAAACAAGTAAGTTGACACTATGGGGCATACAATTGTAATGCATATAAGGTAATTTCATGGCAAGGAAAGAGAGAGTGAGTCTCTAGAAGAAAAGTAATAGTACTATCCTAAAATAGATGCACAAGAGCATGGAAATAATTGTTATTTAACATGCAAAGTAGTTCACAAGATAACAATGATCATAAATCAAGTAATAGAGAACATTCAATATGATGCATACTAAATCCAATGAAATAGTTCATTTTCGTTAATATGTGTTAACATAAACATACACTGCCAAAAATGAAATAATACTCTTACAATAATTCACGAGATATGCATGAAAATGCATCAGCTTAGAGATCTTCATATATTAAGTAAAAGTCCCAATATACACAATTACAATGTTTCCTTACTAGCCCGAATAGTGGAAAATTAAGTCACTACTTGCTCCTCTAAAGAATGTTATTCTATGGCAAGACAGAGAACCCAAGGTGAAAAGTCCAAAATTCCCTTCTTTGGAGCTATGAGGGTGTATATATAATGAATGAGGTGACTCTCCACCTCCCATGTGAATCTTGACCTCCCTCATGACTCTTGAGCTCCTATGTGACTTTTCGAATTCTTATGTGACCTTTGAGCTTCTACATGACTCTAGGATTGTTTTGTGACTTTTCATATTCCATGTGTGACCCTTGGGCTTCCACACATTTTACATTTTATCATTTTTTGGAATTTACATAATTACATTCCACACGTGATGTGGAAAAATATATTGACACATATGACTTTGTAATGACACTTTGAGAAGCCATGGCTTGGCGATGGTGACATAAGACTTCATTTCATCAATGCTAATCTCTTCTCTTGGTTGTTATGAATTTGAATTCTTCATGGTGTATGTTTGCTTGTACTTCATCTTCACCCTCCAAAGGATCTAGATCAGTGTTGGAACCTTCCAAATCAACATGAGTTTCCATCTCTCCATCATGGTCTAGGATTCCTTCATGCCCATGCCAAGTTCCTATTTTTGCTTCTTCTTTACACATGCCTTCTTGTAACCTCTCTGTTAGGCCCCTATACTACTAGTGTAACCCCTTATTGTTATTAGTACAACCCACCTATTATATTGATGTACCCATGTAGTGCCCATATTTTTATTATTTTTCCCCATAGAAGCCCACTATTGTTATTATTGTGCCCTTGCATTATTATTGTTATGTCGGCTCTGATTATGTTATGACCCCTTAGACTCTTATATATAGAAAGGAGGCCTTTTCATTTGTATCATCCAAGAATTGTTCATTTATGTAATGTAAAGGAGGTTTCCCCCTCAAAGACGCTGAATCCTAAGGCGTTGATCTATCTTTTCTATCTTTTCTTGAGTTGGTTTCATAACATTTGGTATCAGAGCTTTGGATTCTAGGATTTCGCTGCTCCAAACAAGTCATCGTGGTATTTTCACTATAACTTTTTTTCTGCGATGTTTCAGAAGCTAAAAACAAAACCCATTTGATAAGAAATCGCGTTGAACCTTGGGTCCAAATTTCAGAGCTTTTTGCGCTATATTTACGAAGATATGATCTGAGGAATTTGGTTTTTTTGCAGACTCCTGAATTACATTCTAAACAGGTGACCTAGGTAAAATCGTCATAACTTCCTCTCTGAGCATTGGAGTGAAATTTCATAAGAAGGTACAGAAAGAGGACGGACTATAGTTTCTTGTATATATTTTTTGGTGCCAGAGGTTGAAACAGTAACACGTGGCACTTCATACAAGTTCGCTCTTCTGGAAAGGTCTATAATCAGGTCATCTTGGGAGATTGCGCATAACTCCTTCTTGGAGAATCCAATTTGGATCAAACTGGTGGCATCGGAAAGAGGACGCAGAGAGCTACTAGATATCATAATTTCAGAACTTAAAGATCCGAAAGTACAGAGTTACAGTCGTTTCAAGAGCGAGCTTCTAAAATCAAGAAAAAACAAGATGAGGAAGTTTGATGGCAAGGATCCGGTAAATTAGCTACTTCAGATGGAGCAATATTTTGATCTACATGGTGTACCATTATTAAAAAAGGTATGTATTGCATCTTCATATTTAGAACCGGACCAATTTTTATGGTATGAAGGGCTTTGTTCTCGTAAACAACTTGTTACGTGGTCAATTTTCACGGAGGAAATGATAAGCACATTATGAAGATACAAAGAGCAACACCTTCTTTAGAGCAACACCACAACAATTGGAAAGAGTAAAAGGGCTTTGTGACATAGTGGAAAGAAAAATTATGGAAACCAGGAAGCATACCCCTCACAACTATAATGATGGAAGTGTTGTTTCTCCTAGCCTTCCACAACCTACAAGGGTTACACCACAACAACTGGAAGAAAAAAGAGAAAAAGGGCTTTGTTACAATTGTGATAGCAAATGCACTAAAGGTCATAAGTGTGTTGAGAATAAATTATTCTACATAGAATATGAAGAGGAGGAAGAAAAGGATCAAGAAACAACAAAAGAAGAGGATATACACCAGGACCCCACCCCAGAGAAAGAAGAAATGAATCATACCATATCTTGTAAAGCATTGGCAAGAATTATCGCTCCTCAAACTCTCAAGATAGAAGGACATATTAAGAAGAAAAAGGTGCAAGAAGTGAAAGATCACATTGAGAAAGAAGAAATGAATCCAACCATATCTTGTAATTCATTGGTCGAAATTACCACTCCTCAAACTATCAAGATAGAAGGACATATCAAGAAGAAAATGTTCAAGAAGTGAAAGATCACATCAAGCATTAAGAAATGAATCCGACCATATCTTGTAAAGGATTGGAAGAAATTACCACTCCTCAAACTCTAGAGATAGAAAGACATATCAAGAAGAAAAAGGTTCAAGCAGTGAAAGATCACATCGAGCATCAACAACAAGTTCTCCAACTTTTAAAGGATAATGCCACTTCAATGAAAAATCAAACGAAACAACAAGTAGATCAACATCGTTGTGAAAAATGTTTTGATGTAGGTGGTTGGGTATTTTACTGCTACATCTCAAGCAAGCTATTTATGAGAAGGAAATGTTGGCATCACTACATGCACTTAAAAAATGGCAACCTTACCGAATGGGAAGACTCTTCAAGGATGAGGATGTGGAAGCATTGTTTTGTGTTATTTCTATTATCTAACCAAATTGGATAAACGAAGCAAGGGATGAATGTAAGAAGGACGAAGAAGTATGGCCACTTATTCAAATGTTGCAAAATATCCCAATTCAAACAATATTTCCAGAAATTGAAGAGCAAGGAAAAATCATATTGGAACCTGGACCAGTCACAGAAACAAGAACCCGACAGCTACAAAATCGATCAATTTCAGAGTATCTCATCAAGTGGGCGAACTTACCCGCTGAAGATTCCACATGGGAGGACAAGAATTTTATACAGAAGCATCAAGAACTACTCAAGCGTTGAG
>APFE030118060.1:170188-225061 GCA_000404065.3 Pinus taeda
AAAGGAGGCCTTTTCATTTGTATCATCCAAGAATTGTTCATTTATGTAATGTAAAGGAGGTTTCCCCCTCGAAGAGGTTGAATCCTAAGGCATTGATCTATCTTTTCTATCTTTTCTTCAGCTGGTTTCATAACACTCTCCATGAAAAAATCCCTTGAGAATCACCCTACCATGTTGAGATGGTAATTCCTACAAATGAATTCCACTCAAGACAAGCCAACATTACTCTGAAAACAACCTATTCTATTTATGCTTTCTCATGTAACATATTGATTGTGATATGGAAATGTGCAAGGGTTTTGAGAGTAAGAAGTTAATAATTGCACAATTGATAACTATAGGGACCCGAGGATGACCACACTATCCTCTGGAACTATGCAATGCAAAATTAGGGAAGGTTTATCAATGTCATATGTAGTGGGGAAGTTCAGGAGACAAGGTGATGATCTTACTAACTAAAGATGTGCAGTACTCAAGGAATATGAGGTAGAGATTGTGTCGTTGAACCTCATAGAGACCCAGGGATGACCTCACTTTTCACTAGAACTGTGAAATGCACAATAGGAGGTAAGAAAAGGCACAATACTACGTAGTGAGGGGTTTCAATTAGTATTGGAGATAGGACTAGCCATTGTAACTGCACAATGTGTAGTGATTGAGGGGAAGAATCCAAGGATTGTGAATTTAAGGGTTGCAATGACCTATGGTTGGACCTACTACCCACTATGACTATACAATGCACAATACGAGGTTCCCTTGATGAAGGGATTGTGCAGTTAACTGATGTAAGCAGTTAAATGTTGGGCCATTGTACCTTGAAGGGGCTCACTTTTCAAGGAAAAAGGTAGAGCCTTCATATTGTGCATTTCTCTTAAAAGTGATCAAGAGGAGGCTCCATTTTCCACTAAAGTTGTGCCATGTGCAATGGAGGTAAGAAAGAGTCATCTTTGGGCATATTGATCAAGTGTAAGCAGTAAAGACTCAAGAGACTATGCATCAAAATTACACAATGTGCTTGTGAAGCAGGTTGTTCTTATGATGGTGTAGTGTGTATATATTGTTGAGAAACTCATTAGGAAATTATTAGGGTGATTTCACTTTACTTGAAAATTACTTGTGATGTTCTTTTTTCTTTCTTCTTGATTATTATTATGTTCTTATCATCAAATAATTTTCAAATTTACACTTAAGATCACAAATAGTAGAGATGAACACAAGATATAGGCTTCAAGCCAGGGAAAAACCCCTCCAAGGGGAAAACTGAAAAATAACTTATCTTCTTATAGAATCAATGCAATTGATACTACCAAGATTCAAGACCATGAGTAAAAATTTCACCAAGAACCAAGCAAGCCAACCAAAACTTCCTTCCTTGATGCAAGATAAGATCCTTAAGAACAGCGAAGCAAAATCTTCTTCAAAATAGGGTTCTTCTACCCTTTCAACCTCTTAAGAAATAAATGAAATTTCTTATGTAATTTATGGAATTGATATATTCCTAGAAACCCTGGGCCTTTCATATGTGTAAGTTGTAGCAAGAAAAATTTCATAGATCTAAGCTCTCTAAGGCTTCTTCCTTCTTTGCTAGGGCTTCCTTCATGATCTTCATACTCTCTTCCAATTGTATATCGAATGTCAGAGATGTGCGGTTGATGCCCCTCCAAAGTGGTTGAATTCTTTATTTAAATATCCTTCCAAGAGGCTTCATAAGCCCTCTCTAGACAGAATACACATGGGCTGGCCAAATTGGTCTTGAGAGCCTTTAGACACTCTTAAACATAAAAATAATAATTTATCTTGGTTACAAATTACTCAGAAGGGTATTTTACAAATGACTATGACCTTCTTGATTCAAATAAATAATTTTTGTCCTTTTACAAACCCTAGGAGCATCGAATGAATGCTTGACTTAGAATACCATATAAATGGAGCATGAAACCCATGCTTGGAAATATTTTTCTTTCTCTTCTTTTTAAAATTTAAAATATGTATACAATTACATATGTATAAGGAAAATATGAAGATCAAACCTAGTCACATACTTCAATGCTCCCCCTTGAGTAGGGAGGTATTCATACAATTCGTATAAGGATATTATCAAATTGAAATATTCTAAGAAGAGTATCACAATCAACATATATAATGCTATAGATCTTGATACCATCTAGGCTAATTACTAAGGTATCAAACCATCATGGGATCTATGTACCATCTAGGATACCTGCTAAGGTACCAACCTAATAGGGGTCTAGGTTTCATCTAGGCTACCTGCCAATACACCAACACAACAAGGATTCAGGTGTCATCTAGGATACCTGCCAAGACATTGACTCAACAGGAATACAGATGTCATCTAGGCTACTTGCCAAGACAATGACTCAACAAGGATCCAGGTGTCATCTAGGCTACCTGCCAAGACACCAACAAATATCTAGGCACCATCTAGGCTACTTGCCAAGATACCAACCCAACAAACATCTAGGTATCATCTAGGCTACCTCCCAAAATACCAACAAGGATCTAGGTACAATCTAGCCTACCTGCCAAGGTACCAACCCAACAAAAATCTAGGCATCATCTAGGCTACCTACCAAGATACCAAAAACTCCCTCTGTCCATTTGAGAAAGTGAACTTCTTTATCAGATTCAGGCTATATCGAGTCCTACTACATCTTGTGCCACATTTTTTATAATGATAATGTCATTCATTTAATTATTTTGTCTTCAGCATCCCAACAATATTGGTTCAACAATGCCAAGCAAATACAATAGTCTCCACTACTACTAGCTTCTTCAGAGGCCAAAGATTTATGTAGATCTCATCTTCATATTGATCTAGAGATCTTCAAATTGCATATGTCAATCAATATGTTCCTATAATGAACTAGTCAGCAAGCTACAAGAGGGATTCTATATCTTTCCTAGAAGTTATTGTTTCTTCCTTTCTTCAAGAATCTATAATGGATGTTGAGCAATATCAACGAGCTTATTTTGTATGATATTTTACAGCTCCCTCTTTCCATCATGCTTATCATCTTTCACGAAGTCAAAAATCTAAAATATCCTTACACCTCAAGGTGACTATTATAATAACATTGTAGGTCTTACTTTAATCCAAAAGGTTTACTTTAATAAATATCTTAGCCTAATAAAGGCATCCTCTCTTATAGGATGGCAAGGCTAATTTCATAAAGGTGCCTACTCTTTTGAGTAAAGAGAACTAAATGATAATTCTTCCTTGATAAGGAAAGAATGAATATCCCTTACTAGGCTATCCTCCTAGGGTATGATGTCATTGAAACATGTTCCCTAATCTAATCAGAAGATTTCAATCCTATCTTATCAAGACCAAGCTTGTCAAAACTTGAGAACTAAAATGCTCCATTTGAATCAAATCTTATTTTATTCATACTTATTTCAAGATTATAAGATCCCTATGAAGCTCCCTCTGAATCCAGGACATGGAACAGAGTTTTATTTCAAATTATTCTCGCTAAGATAGTTTTTAGCATGTACCTGTAATCCTTTTTCAGGGAGATCACATAGAATTAATTACAATTAAGTAATGAAAATAAAGTAAGAGATTATATTTATTAAATAAATAAATGATAGTACAAGAAGAGAGATAGAGCACTTATCTTTTCTTAGCAGCAACATTTTCCTTATTTCATTATGTTCAACATGAATTTTATATTATTTTGTCCTTCCATCCTTCTCATCTTGCTTCCATCATTTTCATTATGTATCTGCAATCTTTACCAACAATTACAATAAGAAAAATATACAAATACAAGAGCAAGATGTCATATTAGTTAATCTAGCATTTTCATGTAGACTTAGAGGGTGAATTCCAAGGGTCTTTAAATATGTACCCTAGATTTCTTGACCATACCCTTCTTTAGACTTTTTAGTGGAGACATCAGCCCTAGGATTCTTGATGTCACATCTAGGACTATCCAATTTAGCCCTCTCTAGGGATTATCATATACCCTAAATTATTTTTTCAACCTCTAGATAACAAGAGCTAGGGTTTCTTATGCCTTCGTTTTCGCAAGGGGTTGTTGACTTACTCTTCCAATAAAGGTTCATGTATCTTATGTAAATTTCCTTATCCATAAATCAAATAGGGTGATCATTAATTGATTCAAAAAGGATTCTTTGATCCCTTATTTCATCCTTGAAGAATTTGTTTCAATATTTGTTATTATGTTCTGCAACTTTCTATTGGACATCATTTTCTATGACATTTATCCTCTTCTTCCATACTTGGAAGTTTGATGTATTATCAAGCTCACTCCTTTCCTTGTAGAATTAATTCATTATGTTAGATGATAGAGACATAGAGATCAATACAATACTTACTTCAAGGTTCACTTCAATTGTAGGCTTGCTTCAAAAGGTCCCAAGATACTTGACAATATACAAGTATCTTCCAAGATCAAGATGTGCCTTCATAAGGTATCTAGTTGTTTCTCATTTTGGTTAGGGTATACTATAATCATCATTACAGTTCCTTGGTATTTTACTATTGTATCTATTTGACAAAATTTTATCCAAAAAATCCTTCCTCACTTCAATGTTTTAATACTATAATATTTTTTGGTCTTGAATTGTTACTCTGCAATTTTGGCCCCTTTTGTTAGGGCTTCTTGTAATTACTAAAATATCCTAGAAAATCAAGCCTAACTACTTCTTCCAAATTTGGTCTCATTTTGTTTTTTCTTCAATGTTCCATACTTCGTTGGCCTAAATAACTACTTCTAGGTTAATGTAGGCTCTCCAAAATTTAGTATTTTCTCTTCTTAGGGATAGGAACTATGGCCTAAGATAGAACCCTTTATTAAGCCTTCTCAAACTGACTATAGAATGTTTCCAATACTTCTGAACCATTGGTCCTTATGCCCATTGTTTAGGCCTTGTTGCATGGATCTTGTATCTCTGAAAATTACAATAATATTCCAAAATATGTACTTTCTTGGTTCCACTTAGAATTTACTCTATATTAGTTCGGTTCTACTTGATTACTTAAAACTTCACAAAGCGTCCTTAGATATGTAGGATACTTGACATGAAGCCTTTCTTTAGTGATCTTAAAATTGCCTCTGACTTTAACCTTAGCTTTGATATCATGTTGAGAAATTCATTAGGGCATTATTAGGGTGATTTCCCTTTACTTGACAATTACTTGTGATGTTATTTTGTTCTTTCTTGATTATTATTATGTTATTATCATCAAATAATTTCCAAAACACCGAGGATCATAAACAGTATATATGAACCCAAGATATAGGCTTCAAGTCAGTGAAAAACCCCTCCAAGGGGAAAACCTAGAAAGAACTTCTCTTCTTATAGAATCAATTCAAATGAGACTTCCAAGACTCATTATCAAGAGTAATATTTTCACCAAAAACCAAGCCAGCTGACCAAAAATTCCTTCTTTGATTTAAGATAAGATTCTTAATAGCAGTGAAGCAACATATTCTTCAAAATAGGGTTCTTCTACCCTTTCAGCCTCTTAAGGCAGAAATGTAATTTCCTCTGCAATTTACGAACCTGAGATATGCCCAAAAACCCTAGGCATTTAGCATGTGTAAGTTGTAGAAAGTAAAATTTCATAGATTTGAGCTCTCTAGGGCTTCTTCCTTCTTTGCCAGGGTTTCATTTTCCTTTAATGATCTTCGTACTCTCTTCCAATTGCAGATTGAATGTTAGAGATGTTTGCTTAGTGTGCCTCCAAAGTGGTCCAAGTTCCTTCTTTAAATATCATTTCAAGAGGCTTCATAATCCCTCTCTAGGTCGACTGCACTTGAGTTAGTCGACCTGGTCTTGGGAGCTTTAAGACACTCTTAAACATAAAAATAATAATTTCTCTTGGTTACAAATTGTTCAGAAGGGTCTTTTACATATGACTATGCCCTTATTAACTCAAAGAAATATTTTCTTGACTTTGACAACCCCTAGGAGCATCAAATGGATGCTTGACCTACAAGACCATATAAATGTAGAATGAAACCCATGCTTAGATATAATTTTATTTTTCTTATTTTTACAATTTATAATAAGTATATAGTGAAATATATATAATGACAATATGAAGGCCAAACCTAATCACATACTTCAACAATTACAAGAGGTAAGGTATACATCCTTGTTGGCTAAGATTGCACAATGCACTCTTCTAGTGATTGGGAGTTAGGTATGCCAAGTGTGAAGACAAGGGAAAGCCCCAAAATGGCTAAGTGTTGGATCAATAGAACAAGTGATAATAAAACATGCAAACAAACTCCAAAACAAATTCATTCATATGTAAACCATCAAAAATAAGCCAAGAGAATGCATAGTACTAAGATCTGCATGCATACCTTGAAATGACATCAAATCGACACTTAAGTGTGACAGTTGAAACATAGTTTTGTGACACTTAGAATACAAGTTATGACACAAGTGTCGATTGCTACTAGAAAGTGTGTTGAGCTATGGGAGAGTGTCTAGTGCATATTATTATTATATATAAGATCAACTAATAAAGAATAGTGTGCTAGAGTTGCCTCTCATTATGCGCCAAAGTGTGACACATGCATAATTGAAAATAATCAAAAGCGACAATTGCGACAGTAAGAATAAGTGAAATCGACACTAACAAAAGCTAAAGAAAATGAAAGTGACACATGTGAAAGTTAAACAAAGAAAAAGAAACACATACAAAAGTGAAAGCAAGAAAAAATGACAGTCACGAAGGTGAAAGTGACACTTGTGAAAGCAAAATTGACAGTCCAGAAAACTTACTGAGATGATGGTACACTTGCAACTAAGAGTGAGAAATAGTTTCAACTGAGATTGAACACTAACTGTCCATAGGGATTGCACACTGAATTTTCACTATCAACTATGCAAGTATTGTCATCAAGGACTACATAATGTTTAAGAGTTGGGCAATTATTGTCATTAAGGACTACGCAATTACTATGTCTAGGGAGTGTTCAAGAATTTCTCTCAAGGATTATACAATGCTTATCTTCACAGGTAGACACTAATTGATGAGCTTTCTAGGAAGAGGTGCACTTGTGAGTGCATCAAAAGCTAAGCATGTGTAAGCAAGTAGCTTTAATAGTTAGAATCTTATAAGAATACTTGAACACTTAGTAAATCATAAACCGACCATGAAGCGACTATGATCAACTTGGGATGACAAATCATAAGATCACAAGTTGGCTCCAAAATTCAGGGTGTAGGAAAAAATTTGGAGGGTGTTTGTCATAGCGACAACACTTGGAAACACACTGGAACAACTCTATTCTCTATTTAGGTATAGCTTTAGGCATAGATTATATTCTTTTATGAATTATTGATCCTTCATTTATATTACATCAGCTTCCCCATTTATCCTGATTATAAGTATAGTCACTCCTATTTCCTTTCTCGGTTAAACACATTTACAAGGCTTATCATATCCAAATTGTTTTGATCTAAGAGAAGGATAGTATATATTCATGAGTTTAATATGATCAAATTTTTAGTTCCATATCTAACATTTCCCCATTGCCAATAGGCATGTCCATTACCTCAACGAAGTCACTACAAGAACACAAGCATTGCTTCACTGTCAGTGAGCCTATTCAGTACCCCAACGAAGTTCCTTGCTTCACCTCCTTGCATAGGAATCCTTTCTCTTCTTTCGCCCCTTTATTTTATTTTCAATATTTTCATTCACATTTTATCGGTGTTTATATCGCCATGGCAGAAAAGGGATCCCAAATTACTGGAGCAAGAAAGTTTATTCCTCTAGATATTGTTATATACCTCTAAAATTAATATGATTTCTCTTTATTTTCTCCTTTCCCTTCTCTATTCGATTGGATCGATAAGAAAAACACCATTCAATTACCAAATGGAATTAAGGATCCTAAAATAGATATGGGCATCAAGGTTATGCTTATATCTTTCCATCTGAATGAATCATATTTTCCATTCATACATCATTCACTTTAAAGATATTAGACTCTAGCGAAGAAGAGGGACCAAAATTTAACAGAGTGTTGATGTGTGTCACAAATCCCTTTCAAAGCTTCGTCACATTTCATATTGATCTAGACAAGAGTAGTTTCCATGCATTGTGTTATTAAACATGTTGCTAAAGAAAATACATGACACAATAAGAAAAGAAAAACATGGAAAGCAACTTCCAAAAAAGAAACAAGAAAACAAAGTAAATGTAAAGACTAGATGAAGAACAATATACATGGCAGATGCAAGCCAAAAGAAAAACTAAAATGTGACTATACCTACTCCTAACCTAACTGGCTAGAAGGTCAGGGCTAAGTGAAGTGAAATTTCCAATTCAACCATTGAAGTTGTTCCCGACCTGCAAGAAGAAGGATATGAGTAATTAGGAACAATATAAAATAGTGTGCAGAAATAAAGATATGATAATGAATATTTTGTGTAAGAAATAGAAGGTCTTCCCTACTAGCAGAAAGATGTGCCATAAAAAAAACTTGAACTAGTCTGCAACCTTACCTTTTCAATTATAACAACAATCATACAAACCTAAAAAGCTTCTCGTGAATGTAAATTCATCTGTATTTTTAGTCTTAGTAAACATCAAGCAATAATGAAACTTATTATTATTATTAGCAACAAATCTTGCTAAGTAATATTTCTATAGCTAATCATAGATTCAATCATGGTATCCAAAACAATCCTCTTCAAAACCCTGATTTTGAGAAAATTAACTTTCAATTAATATAATGGAATTAAGGGGAGAGTCTTGCAAAGGAAATATAGCCTAGCCTCATTCAAAAATCTTGTCGAGATTGTGAGGACTTGACATAACAATCAAAAGAAGTTGAAGTGCCTCAATTATTTGACAAGTATTTGAATGGTAGAATGGTAAATCATAAGGATTTATGGTCTTTGATGGAATGAAAAAATGTAAAAAACCACCATCAAATACACTAGTGGGAAAAAGATTAATTGAAAGAGAATTGTTAAGGCCAGTATTATGAACAAATGGATCGGTTAAAGAATAAGATTCTTCATTATTTTCAAACAAGGATAGATGGATTCGAGAATTTATACAGATGTTTTGAATAATAGAATCATTTTCCTCACATGCTAAATGCAAAAAATCATATCCTTGTAGCATATTACAAACTAAACCAGCAACACAAAAATTGGGTGAATTCAAAATGAATGCTAGTATAGAAAATACAGAAAACCAGTGAGGATACAATGAATCAACATGTGTTGAATCATATTCAATCTTCATATTAGCTTTGGACATTAATTTGTCAAAATTAGGGATTTGATTCACCAAATAACTC
Organism: Pinus taeda; assembly: GCA_000404065.3. Taxonomy (NCBI): domain Eukaryota; kingdom Viridiplantae; phylum Streptophyta; class Pinopsida; order Pinales; family Pinaceae; genus Pinus; species Pinus taeda. Next base: position 179,512 of record APFE030118060.1, read on the forward strand.
AAGCATTCACTAAAACTCAATAAGGTATCTTGTTCCAGAACGAAAATGATTAGCATCACAATATTCACAAGAAAGACAAGGAGTTGCTTATTGACAGGAGAATTTAACAAATACGCATCCTTCAGTTGATGATAACCTTTATCATGATAATCAAAATGATATACATTCCAATCTCGATTTTGGTACAAGAGGTTTGCATAAAGATAAATTAACTGAAGCAAATTTTTTTATCTAATCAGAAGCCCAATCTTGAAAATTAGTAAAATTGACTTGGAAATGCTAAAAATATTTCAAGAATGAGTTTGCACTCAGTGAAACAATACGGACAAAATAATTTTGCAAGAATATACAGATCTGACCTAGTGTGGGGACCTCATCAAGATCGCAAGAACCTGACGTAATCATCAATAAGAGTTGAAGTGCCTCAACACCCTGATAAGTCCCAAAACTTTGAAATGTTGCATAATTACATTTTGAGAACTGAGTCAAAGTGAGAACTGTATGTGGACATCTATTATTAGTTATAACAATATCATTACTATCTAGATGGCAACCATCTACATCAATAGTTTGATCAGAGTTTTCCACCTCAAGAAATAAATTACTCAAGATTAGGTTCTTTTGATTTCATATATGAGGATGTATAGATCGGAGAAATCTATTGAGCAACATGAAATAAAGAATTAATTTTATGCAAGACTAGAAATTGCAAGGAGTGGAATGGATGCTCAATAATGTCATTGTTTTCTTCCTTATTATGTGAAACCCTAACACCTTGTGTCAATTCAAAATTATGCTCATCGAATTGTGAATTCGAAGAGCATGGCATATATTCATCATGAGTTAATTAATTACGAGTGGTAGGACAAAAGGAATAATGATCTAAAGAAGAAGAAGTCCCCATAAGAAAGTATTCTTTAACCAGAGTGGATGCTAGATATAAGCCTTTCAAATTGAAGCCTTCTTGAGAAATAAAGAAATCGGTCGATGTACCTAGGAATTCATCACCATATATATCAATGGAGCCATTTTTATCATAATGATGGTTGTCCAAGGCTTTCATTTTATTAAGCATCTTGATTTCATTTGACCAATTGGTGTGATGGCAATATTCTAGATCAGCTAAGAATAAAGGAACGACACCTTGACATAGAGGATTTTGGAAAAGGAATGAGAGATTAAAATCGTATTCACCCTTCTTCTCCTCTACCTCTAGAATGTGGCCACCTTGTATCTAATCACAATTTGGTTTAGAAAATTGAAAATCAAGAGGGTCTAAAGAACTAGCTGGCAGAGTGGATTGATTCAGTGAATCAAGGTATAAAGGGCCATGAAATATAGATGATGGAGGATGACAAGTATCCCTTGAATAAATAACTCTTTTAATGATATATGATTAAAGATTTCAGTTATGTACATTAATGTGAGTTGGAGGAATCAAGTGACCAGTCTTCACCTTAGGTTTCATGTATTAATGAGAACATCCCAAGTTTTCCCCTACAAAGTGTTGACCATAGGAAGAAAATGAAGATAGGATAAGTGGATCGGAAATTTTATTTTCATATTCTCCAACTTCAACAATAATACAAAATACTACCCTATTAGGTAATGATATGGGAGGAGGACAAGGGACGAAAAGGGAAGTAGGCTCCTCTTGTGGAATTTGAGGTGTCTCGTGATCAAAATAAGTTGGGAGAACCCAATGAACCAAGGATTCATATTCAGATTGTTTTAAGGAGATTTGAACCAAACGCTAAAACTTTTTATAGAAGAAAACCTAATCCACAACTTCTTTAGGAAACTCATAACATAAGTGAAGCAATATATTAACAAAGTCCTCTATTGATTCATCAGATTCCTTTCTAAGTTGATTAATCCTTTTATAAACATCTTGATAATAATACCTAGAAAAGGCTTGAGGAAGCCCCTTGAAAATTTGTTCAAATGAAAGGATGGAAGCAGTTGGTAAGGTATGACACCATAGCTTAAATCGACCTTCAACCATGAGGGTGGATAATTTACAAGAAACATATTCACAATTCACTTCATAAAAATCAAAAAACTTAAGAAATTGAGATGTATGCTCGGATATGGATGTTCCACCCTCACCATCAAACTTTAAATGAGACAAATCATAAATAAGTTTAGTGGGGAGTGAAATATTTTCTCTATTAGAAAATTCAAGATAAGAGATTCAAGCAGACTCAACGGGCTCAACTTGTTATCTAGCCCTCCTTACAACACCAATTGTTGATGGTGTTGGAAGTCCGCCAACATAGGGGGTCTCCTCGGTATGAAGTCGCAACTAGACCTCACATCGTTTGGAGTAGGAGCCCCAACCAGGAAATAAGGTTGGTTGTCATTATTCTTAGGAATTTTCCTTGGCTACAAGTATCAACATAAGAGAGTATATAAAAAATATTTGAAACAAGCAAGTTGGCACTGTGAGGAATACAATTGAAATGCATATAAGTTACTTTCACATCAAGGAAAGAGAGAGTGAGTCTCTATAAGAAAAGTAATAGTGCTATCTAAAAGAGACACACAAGATCATGGAAACAATCATTAGTTGACATGCAAAGTAGTTCACAAGATAACAACAATCATAAAAGAAGATAATAACGCACATTCAACTAGATGCTACTAAAGCCAACAAAATAGTTCATTTTTATTAGTATGTGTTAACATAAACATACACTAAAAACAATGAAATAATAGTCTTACAATCATTCATGACATATGCATGAAAGTGCGCCAACTCAAAGAGCTTCATATATTAAGTGAAAGCCCCAAGATACATAATCACAATGTTGCCACACTAGCCCCAATAGTGGAAAAATAAGTCACTATTTTCTCCTCCAAAGAATGATATCCTCTCCTATGCCAGGCTAGAGAAGCCAAAGTGAAAATTCCAAAAGTCCCTTATTTTGAGTTATGACGGTGTATATATAACAAATGAGGTGACTCTCCACCTCCCACATGACACTCGACCTCCCTCATGACTCTTGAGCTTTGACTTTTTGAATTCCTATGTGACCTTTGAGTTTCTACATGACTCTAGGACTCTCTCGTGAATTTTCATATTCCATGGGTGGCCCTTACGCTTCCACACATTTTAAATTTTCTCATTTTTCAGATTTTACATAATGACATTCCACAAGTGGTGGAAAAATACATTGATGCATATGAATTTGTAATGACACTTTGAGAAGCCATGACTTAGCGATGGTGACATAAGACTTCATTTCATCAATGCTAATATATTCTCCTTGTTGCTATGATTTTTAATTATTCATGATGTATCCTTTCTTGTAATTCATACTCACCCTCCAATGGGTTTGTACTAGTGTTGGAACCTTCCAAGTCAGCATGAATTGCCATCTCTCTATCATGGTCCAGGACTCCTTCATGTCCTTCATGATGGTTCCTATGTTTGCTTCTTCTTCACAAGTGCCTTCTTATAACTTCTCCATGATCATCTCCCTTGAGTATAACCCTGTCGTGTTGAGATGATAATTCCTGCAAACAAAGTCCACTCAAGACAAGCCAACATTAGTCTAGAAACCACCTATTATAACTATGCTTTCTCATGTAACATGTTGATTGTGATAGGGAAATGTGTAATGCTTTTTAGAGCAAGAATCTAAGAATTGCACAGTCGATGACTATAGGGACCAAAAGATGGCCACATCGTCCTTTGGAACTGTACAATGTGAAATTAGGGAAGGATTACCAAGGTCTTATGCAATGGGGAAGTTCAAGAGACAAGGTGATGAGCTTGTTGACTGAAGATGCATAGTGCACAGTACTCAAGGAAAAGGAGGCAAAGATAGTGCATTTGAGCTTCATAGAGACCCAGAGATGACCTCACCATTCATTGGAATTGTGCAATGCGCATTAGGAGGCAAGGAAAGACATAGTGTTGTGCAGTGATGGGTTTTAGTTGGCAAGGGAGATAGAACTAGCCACTATCATTGTGCAATTATTGAGGGGCATACTCCAAGGGTTGAGATTTTTGATGAACTAGGGGTGTACCTACTACCCACTAGGATAGTAAGAGGCTCCCTTGATGAAAGGATTGCGTAGTTAACTAGTGTAAGCAGCTAAGTTTGGGTCATTGTACCTTGAAGAGTCTTACTTCACAATGAAAATGATAGAGCCTTTGTGTTGTGCAGTTTTCTTCAAAAATGATCAAGCGGAGGCCCCATTTTCCAATAGAATTGTTCCATGCACAATGGAGGTAAGAAGGAGTCATGTTTGGGCACAATGAGCAAGTGTAAGCAATAAAGACTCGAGAGACTATGCTTCAAGATCGCATAATGAGCTTGTGAAGGAGGTTTTCCTTAGGATGGTGTAGTGTGCATTTACAAGAGGTAAGGGATGCATCCTTCTTTGCTAATATTGTGAAATGTGCTCTTCTAGTGGCTTTGAGTTTAGGTATGCCAAGTGTGAAGACAAGGGAAAGCCCCAAAATGGCTAAGTGTTGGATCAATGGAACAAGAGAGAACAAAACATGCAAACAAGCTCCAAAACATATTCACATGCATGTATACCTTCAAACATAAACCAAGAGAATGCAAAGTACTCAAGATCCACATGCATACCTTGAAACGACAACAAAGCGACACTTGTTTCTAAGTGTGACTGTTGAAATGTAGCTTTGTGACGCTTAGAATACAAGTTGCAAAACAAGTGTCAACCACAACCAGAAAGTGTATTGAGTTGTGGGAGAGTGTCTACAAAATATTCTTATGATATATAATATTGGCTAGGGCTGCCTATAGTGGTGCACCAAAGTGCGAACATGTAGAAGTGAAAACAATGAAAAGCGACAATTGTGACAATAAGAATAAGTGAAAAAGAAACTTGCAAAAGCTAAAGAAAGTGAAAGCAACACATGTGAAAGCTAAAGAAAGAAAAAGAGACACTTTCAAAAGTGAAAGAAAGTAAAAATGAAAATCATGAAACTAAAAGCGGCACTTGTGAAAGAAAAAGCGCCATAAGCAACATTTGAGAAAAATCACTAGGATGATGGTACACTTACAACTAAGAGTGAGAGAGATTCTCAACTGAGATTGTGCACTAACTGTCCATAGGGGCATGGTGCATTGTCCCTATCCACTGCACAAGTATTGTCATCAGGGACTGCGTAATGTTTAGGAGTTGTGCAATGCCTGCCATTAAGGATTGTGCAATTACTATGTCTAGAGACTATGCAAGCATTGATCTCAAGGACTATGCAATGCTTATTTTCCCAGGTAGAGACTAACAATTGAGCTTACTAGGAAGAGGTGTGCTTGTGAGTGCATCCAAAGCTAAGCACTTGTAAGCAAGTGGATTCGATAGTTAGAATCTCAGTAGAAGACTTGAAAACTTAGCAAATCATCAACCGACCATGAAGAAACTAGGATCAACTTGGGATGAAAAATCATAAGATCATAAGGAGGCTCCAAAATTCAGGTTGTAGGCAAAATTTTGGAGGGTGTTTGTCACAGCGAAAACACTAGCATAAAGAAACTAGTTCAAGAAAATGCAAAGAGGGATAGGACCTTTGTCCAAGAAAATGTCATCCAAATAAAGGAGGACAGGCTTAAAGTACAAGAAGCATCCATTTAAATAAAGGCCAAACTTGTGAACAAAAAATTATTCAAACACACCTACATGACACATGGAGAAATGCTAAAGAATATAAATGAAAAGAGATGATGAAAACCTATGTAGAGGGGATGATGCTAGTATGGGAATCAAGGAAAATTTTAAGGACATAAACTTATCTTAAAGTTTAGAAACCTTGGTGAATATTACTAATCCCTAATATGAAAATTGTAATATGTTTGACAATATTTTTGTAAAAATATTCAAATTTATAATGATTTTTTGTAGTATCTAAAATTTTTTGGTGAATTTTAAGGTAAAATAATTTTATACTATAAAATTCTAGTGAATCCTTTTCAGAAAATTTAAATGGAAATTGGTGAATCCTTTTTTTTTTAAAACATGGAAAATTAACCCACCTATGAATAGCCCCTTAAATTTTCCTTGAAGGGAATACTACTACGTTTTCAAGAGCCTCAAGGAAATATGAGTAGAACACATGGAAGTCCACAGGGACTAGTGGAAGAAGGATATCAAAATAGAGGTAGAAAAATATTCTCAGCTATAGGGCCAAGTGGGTAAACAAGAAGCAAAAAGTAAGAAACTTGGCCTACTACTAAAATCTTCCCTCAATGGAAAAGCACCCTCTCATGTATATAACACATATTTACATGAAAATTACCTCATGTTTTAGGGAAGAGAATTGGTAGAAAGTAAGGCTTATCAAATTACATCTCCAACCACTTTTCTAAGACTTACTATGAAAGCACAAATGAAGAAAATAATTTTCTTTGTGAACTCTATCAACACAATATTTTTCTTTACCGTGATCCTGCATAGAACCCAAATAATTTTTGGGGGATGTTGAATTAAGGACCTTCACGTCATATTTAAATAATCATGTTGACTATAATATGACTCACCAAGTAGTTGAAAGTAATCACAGTTGTAATATATGGGTTAGAGGGAAGTACTTCAATCCCCAAGAAGTCATTGCCACACATTAAATATGGGTAAACCCTTGATCTCATGCAGAATTCATTGCTCACAACAAATAAAAATAATTTGATCATTGCAACACATAGATACAACTAATAACTAACTAAGGAATAGATGGTTATGCTACAAGATGGGAACATGCCACAAAGGACATAAGGAAGAGAGATCCATTAAACCCTTACAATATTGTAGTAGCCCTAGAAAGGGTGCCCAAGTACATCAAATGAATGGAAATCTATAAAATTGCATGGGTTGGGATGAATAACCATTAACCTATGATCTAGCTACCTACCTTAGAGTGTCGGACTTATTCATAATGCCAAGGGAGAGAGAAGATGCCTATTGGAAATATATTGCATGAAGGAAGGATTTCCACTCTACTTATAACATGGTAGAGACTAATTGTAGTATCAAAAATATTCATTCTAGTCATTACACTCCAACTCAGACTAGTCATCAGGTTGCACGAGGGCATCCAAAAGTTAGGCATCCAAAAGTTTCAGTTGAGGAGAGATGATGGACGCCCAAATTGGCATATTTTCTATGCCTGTGCACCACCTTTTGAATACCCTTTCCCCATCATCATACCATCCCATAATTCATTTTTCTCACAATGACGTACTTTTTACCAAGGCAAAATACTTCTTTGATTTTTTCAACTTTATTGTTCATTCTTGTGTATTAAGGAAAAAATCTACCTTTTCATGCTAACTAATGATAAATCATTAGGAATACTCTAGATAGGCTCATCCAAGCATTTTTAGAGGAATCAACAAATGATTATTTTGAGGGTTTTGGTTGTTACAACACCTTCAATTCACGATGTTGCAATACCTCCAATATACTATTATTGCCACACCTTCATGTTGCTTCAACATCTTCAGTTCACGGTGTTGCAACACCTCCAATACGTTATTACTTCCACACCTTCACATTTCTACAATACCTCTAGATTGTATTGTTGAAACACCTCCAATGCACTATTGTTGCAACACCCTGGGCACAATAATCATTGATGGAGACTACTACAAATCCTTATCCATGATGCTACAACTCCATAGATAATTGCAATATCATAGGAATCCTACAGTGTAGGTCAACCACCAAATGCACAATTGTCACTGTCAGTTTTCCTATGAACGTGTTGACAGTGCTAGACACAACAACATGTCAAGGGGATCTCCCCGGTAAGAAGTCCAAATTAGACCTCAGACCATTTGGTGTAGGAGTCCCAGTAGTGGGTTGTAAGGTAATGCCTTGACCGCGGTGTCGCAAAGAGGAAAGTAAGATAACTATGTCAATAGCAAGGGTGTGACCGTTGCAATGAGTCAAGGAAGGTGAATGAGAGGTTATAACACATGGGGGTGAGATGAGTGTTCCCCTTGGCAACCTGTAGTAGTACTCAGCTGAGAAGGGAACACATGATCGAAGATGTATCACAAGCTAGAAAGTAGATCAGTCGATAATCCAAAGTGATGGTTAAACCAACAACACATCTACAACAAGATTCATATAATTGCATACGAAGCAGTCCATACACAAATATGTAAGTTAAACAACATATATTGCTAAGAAACGGGAGAAGTCCAACTATAATAACAACATATGTATGAAAATGGGTTGCCTCTTATTATATAAAGAATTGTAAGTCCCAATCATACAATACATCCATGTAAACCTGCTAGCCCCCATAGTGGAACGTTATAGCCACATCCTCCTGCTCCTCCAAAGATTTGAACTAGCTCTGTACATTGGAGAAGCTAAGCGTGTTAAAATATTGTCCAAGCTTTCTTCAAGATAGTCTTATGAGAAGCTTGGTTGACCAAAAGACTATACAATGGGTTATGAGGGACTATTTATAGAAAAAGGTGGGGTGGCCCTTGACATTCCCCTTTGTGACTGTTCAACTACCCTCATGACTCTTCACCTACTCTATGATTGTTACAGTCACTATTGACACTTGACTTACACTTGACATGACTCAACATTACAATGCACATGTACCCATGTGAACACAATGGCTTGAGCAAGCCAAACTAGACATCACTCTAACTTAGACAATTATCGAAGTCCAACTGCTCAACATCCTCATGTTGATCAATAGTAACATATTGATGCCAAGCTCTGTAGTCTCTAATAGTGTCCTTGTGTTCCACGATGACATCTATCTAAAACCTGACCTTCCCCTCCATAGCATCTGGGTACACTGCTTGGGCTCCTTTGTCCAACTCGTCTGAAAGCATGTGCATCATTGTCTTCAATGTGGTCGACCAGCAAGATAGTTGTGCATGGTGTTTACACTGATAGCCAAGATTGGGTTGGTGGTGATGTGCATCAACTCATCGAAGTACGAGTCAAGCTCTAGTCAGACCTGCTTCTTGGTCTTCGCCTGGGTGAGAGTCCCAAGTGATGGGATCGCATATGTGCGTACCACAACATTAATGCTCTTGAATACTCATGCATGGGAAGCCTGTATGCTAGTGATGCATTCTGGTAGGTCCTGATAGTTCCAGATCTGACTCCAGATACGTTCTTTCAACTCGACCACATTTGGCCTCATCATCTTTGGCAAGTTAAGTGGGGCTCCCTTGTACTTCATCGTCCATGTTTGCATGTCATCAATAGCAACATGTATGTTTGTCAATATGTGTTCTCTCCTAGCACATCGTTGCTGCCATCTGATGAGATGGATGACCACCTTATGCACAGTGCCAAACTTGGAGTACAATCCTTGCATAACTGTGTCAAGGGACAATACTTCATCTAGTATTTCCTTCTTCAATTCATCTCGGGCAGACATTGTCACCAAGTCTCCACCTTGCTTGGCCGCCTGTATTTCCTTCGCCATTCGCTCATTCTCAACTATAAGAAAATGAACACTTCATCTAGTGGCTTCAGCATACACTCTGGTTGCATCGACCAAAGCAATGGGATGCTTGTGCACATCAGTCACGATCACTCATTCTTTAACTTGCGCAGGAGATGTTTGATCCTTCGCAGTTGACACTCTGCGAGACTGCACAACTCTATGTTGGGATTCAACAAACGAGATGTTGTGCATCTCTTCTTCTAGATGATCACCAAGGATCTCAGCCCCTCCTTGGTCATCCAAGACTTTCTCTTCTTCTAAATGCATTGAAGCGAATGAGTCGACCTCTTTGTGGTGAGGCATGAGGTCGGTGTCTTGTTCCAACTCCTGTTGCTCCATGTCTACATCCAACTGTTGAATTGAATGTTCTATCTCATGAGAAAAGTCTTGTCCGTATGATGGTTCACCCTATTCTCTTGATGCCAGTTGTTCAAATGACTCAACTACTTGTATGGGCACTGCTTTGTCTGTTTTCACATGGTGTGCCCCTGCTATATCTGCTGATGTTGAGATTCCCTCTCCTGTTTGTGCAGCTCTTGTTCCTCTCAGTGTTGCTCTCTCATCTCATGCAACTCCTTCTCTACTTCTTCCATTCCCTTCTTATCCTATTGCCTTCACGTGATTCGCTTGTTGCTGCCTCTTTGCCTTTATAGCCATAGTTGCTTTCTCTACAAGTGGATTTTCTCAAAACTTTCATCTTTTCTCCTCCTCCATGCGATTGACAGTCTTCCTCTTCCCTTTGTCGTGCACTAGTATTTTTGGCTTTGCTGCCACTACTGCCACTGTTGGTGTTGTCCATGATGTTGCTTCGCTAACCACTCCACAGTGAATCTGACCAGTTCATTAGGCTTCAAGAAATTGTGGCAATATCTCCATGGGTCCTCCTCAGCCCAATGAAACGCCCTGTAGATCCATTTGAACTCAAATCTCATGCAATGATCCTTCACAATGCAATGCGGGTCATACGGATTGTAGCTTTGGGGGTCGAACGAGTATTTCTTCATCAATTTTGCTTCAACATCTGCTTACTTGATACTCTGGATCTCGTATAACCCAATCCGCAATAGAAGAGTGGGCCAAGGTGCCTTCTTCTTCCACTGCAGTCTAGTTGTCAATCCTACCAAGATGTGATAGGCTACTTCCTTCATGTCAAATATGTCCAAGGAAAACTTGGGCAGAACATGCGGAGGCTTCTCTGCATTGAACATTCGGATGAAAGTGTCGGACGGTGAGGCATACCAATATGCAATACCTATCAATGCCTCCACTGCTTCCTTTGACATGCAGGGTGGACCTTGTTCGAATATCATCTTATACAAAGGGATGACAAAATGATCAGGCAGCCATGTGATTACTCCTTTGAAGTTGAATTCGGACAGCAACTTGAAATATGTGTCCACACCAATCTCTGTCGGTGACCATGCCCACTCCAAGCCTGAGAACTCATGTCGGGCACAGAATGCATCTAGGATGTAGGCGGACATATAAATCTCTGCATGCATAGCTTCAGGTGATTGTCGAGCCTTTGCTACTTGCTACTTCAGCTGATAAGCTAGTATGTCGAACCAATTACATGGTTTTCCTTCTCTAGCCACTTGGTCTAGTGCAACTACCAAACTCTTTGGGAAGGTTTCCATGCTTGCTTAGCCATACAGTAAAGAAAAAATGATCAAGTATTGGTACACCTTCCTCAGTGTCTTTTTCTTGTAGACGCAGTTGGGTGTCATCCTGAAACAAGTTGGCTCCTTTACCCATCCTTCAGAATGTCTCTGGAGTTAGCACTATTGTTGGGTAAGTTGAATGGAGTCTCCATGACAGTCACAGGATTTTACATCTGATACATATCATCATAATCCTATTCCCATAAGGTCACAAGCTTAATCCCACTAACACTGCTCAAGGTCATCGTCTCGGGATCAGTGTCAGAGACGGTCAAGTGTATCATGTCCGCACATGGGAACATGGGATATCGGCATGCAATCTGGTATAATCTAGACTTGTGAATGTTCACGTAAACCTGACGGTCTTCGAGGTGTTCCCCAAAAGTTCCTACAAATGTTTCATTGACTTCTTCCCACTTCAGTTTGATGTCCTTGTCTAGATACAGTTTCATATATTCGTAGATCGGTAGACTAGAGGACACTTGCTCAACTGCTTCTCCAGTTGGGTTTCCATCAGTGTCCTGAGATCTTGTTCTCTTGGAAGCCATTGAGACAGATGAACACCTGAAAGATTTGGAGACAAGAAACATGCATGGAAAGAAATTTGTTAGCGAAAACAAAGCAAATTCGAGGAATGACATAGCACATACTTGGAAAACTGATGAGAAAGATTGTGCAATTTCTTCTGGGAGGCTGGGTGACTGGTTTCCAGAACTGCACAAAAGGCAGTCTGGGTTGTTTGGGAGGCAGGACTGATTCCTAGATCTACGCAATGTACAATCCAGACTAGTTGTTGGTTGTTGGGATTGTGCAATGCGCTATTCCAGCTGGGAATGGCTGCAAGCCCGGGGACTTAATTGCAAAATTTCCTAGGCCAGCAGTCATTGTCCTCCAAAAATGTGCAAAATAGTCTTGGAGGCCAGTTCTGGGAAAAAATGCGCATTTCTGGAGAGGAAGGAAGAGCCTTCCTTCCCCAGATTGCACAATGTAGTCTTAGTGAGGTAGAGTCTAGGCCAAGGTTGGCCCGACTTGCCGACTGGAAACTGAAAGAAAATAAGATAGTGAATGCATGGCAACACTAATTGATAGCAGAAGTGATTGACAATGCATGCAAAACATGAATGAAATATTTCACAAACAGATCAACATGCATGTGGGTGAAGCAATTCGTCGGTTGGGCGAACGTTCGTGAAAAATAGTTTCATGCATGCGACAGCAGTGAGATAGCAATGAAAAATGAAACAGAGCTAGGAAAAGCTAGTATACATGTAAACGATAGCAAGAGTTCAAATAAATCAAGCAAACAACACTCACACAAGCGAATACACAAAAAGCGATAGAAATGCTAAAAAAGACAAGTTGAGGCCACTTACCCGTGAATAGTTGAACTGGATGAGTCAAAGAGTCCTGTATGTATTGTGGGATGTCAGAGCTCCAAGGTTGATGTGAAAGAATGAGCTCTGATACGTTGAATAAATAAGTTTGGGATCATGATTGGGATTGCGCAATGTGCGATTCTAGCTGGGAAGGACTCCAGGCCAAGGGACTTAATTGCGCAATTTCCTGGGCCAGCAATCACTGTCCTCAAGAAATGCCAAAATAGTCCTGGAGGCCAATGCTGGGAAAAAATGCGCATTTCTAGAGAGGAAGGCAAAGCCTTCCTTCCCCAGATTGCGCAATGCAGTCTTAGTGAGGCAGAGCCTGGGCCAAGGTTGGCCCGACTTGCCGACAGGAAACTGAAAGAAAATAAGACAGTGAATGCATGGCAACACTAAGTGATAGCAAAAGTGATTGACAATGCATGCAAAACGTGAATGAAAGATTCCACAAATAGATCAACATTCATGTGGGTGAAGCGATTCATCGGTTGGGCAAATGTTCGTGAAAAATAGTTTCATGCATGCGACAACAGTGAGATAGCAATGAAAAATGAAACGGAGCTAGGACAAGATAGTATACATGTAAACAATAGAAAGAGTTCAAATAAATCAAGCAAACAACACTCACACAAGCGAATACACAAAAAACGACAGGAATGCTAAAAAAAGACAAGTTGAGGCCACCTACCTGTGAATAGTTGAACTGGATGTGTCGAAGAGTCCTTGATGTATTATGGGATGTCAGAGCTCCAAGATAGATGTGAAAGAATGAGATATGATGTGTCGAATAAATAAGTGTGGGATCATGACGCACATGCCACAAATCTAGGAAAAAAACCACACTTGGAGGGAAACTTCTAAAACAACTTTTCATGTAACCCCCGGCTGCTAAAAATATCTCCATGAATCATGGGATGCATTTTTCATGTTTTGTTTTTCTATTTCAGTAAGAGCAAGTCATGCATGCATGTAAGTCAAGTTTCCTCGGTCCCGATTGGAATTGGTCAACTACACTTCTCATGCATGCAACTGCTCAACTACTTGAGAAAAATGTGCATTTTTAGTTGGGAGTTAGGCTGAATGCCCATGAGGTTTGTGTAATTTCTAGCCAGAGCAGCTGATTGCTACCCATATTTGCACAAATTCTGGGCTGAGCGGCCCCACTGGGGAAATTTGCACAATTTCTATTGGGAGTGTTGGCTGGAAAAATTGCACAATTCTGGAGCCCAGCAGGCTATCATACAGAATTGTGCAATTTCTAAAGGGAAGGTTGGTTTCCCTCCAGAAATGTGCAATTTTCTTGGGGAAGTTTCTCAGCCTACAGACGGACCAAGTCCGGGTGGACAGCCAGTGAGGGGAATTCATCAAGTTCTGCTCAACAGGCTGCCTATGTGCATGAAAAACACTGAAGCTGTGTACTTGACGAAGTAAGACAAGGTGTTGTGAAAGGTTGGTAGGGAGGCTCCAAAACGGGCTAAGGAAAAATTTTGTAGGGTGGTTGTAGTTGCGACAACACTTGGCGACACACTGGTAGAACTTTAGCTCTCTAAATGGACTTTGTTCATGAAAAGCAAGTCTAACACCTCTGGAAGTATTGTTCAGCTCTCAGCTCATCTTGGTTTCACACTAGCTTGATTGTAAGACGTAGCATCTTCCAAACTCTTGGTCGATTGACACACATTCCAAGCCAAGGCAACACAATTGTTTCGACTGGGGTTGAGGGGTATATAGGTGCACAAGCAGTATAGTTGTCAGTCTTAGTTTCATCTCTGGTGTTGCTCCACTGCCAGCAAGCCTAGAAAGTACCCCAGTGGAGTCACATAGGAACACAAGCATGGCTCCGCTGCCATTGAGCCTGGTCAGTACCCCCGGCAAAGTTATTTGCATCACCTCCCTGCACAGGAAGCCTTTCTCTTCTTTTGCCTTATTCATTTTTCATTTTGAAATTTTTTGAATTTTTATTTTTTTCATTTTTCATTTTTCAACTGTGCATAGCACTTATTCATTTCAGAGGCAGAAGAGGGATCCTGACTTATTGAGAGCAGAAGAGGTTGTTCCAACAGAGAAGTAGTTTATGTATCTCTAACATGCTTGTTAAGGTTTTCCACCTCACCTTACTCTACTTGACTGAGCTGACAAGGGTTAACCCCAAAAGCCACAGACTAGAGAAGGTGACACTAATTAGCGCACAAGCATTGTGTTTTCACCAAGGTTCACTTCGAATAGTACATATTTTCCTTTGACATATCATGGACTAAAAGTAACAAGCTCTTTATACAGAGGCAAGATGACAAGTGACCGAGTAGTGATAGTTGTACAAGCCCTTGTACTTCACCCAGCTCGTTTCAAGAGTCATACATGGTTGCATGCAAAACTAACCTACGAATGAAACAAACGAACTAACAAAGATCAAAGCAAAGCAAAAGTGAAATCAAAGCAAGTAAGCAAACAAGTAAGAAGACAAACAAGAAAACAAAGCAAATAACCAAACAAGCATGCAATCAAACTGACTGAAAGTAGACACTACTCCTACTCCTACACTAACGGTGCATGGGCTTGATCATGTGCAGTGATATTTCCAATGCAGCGACTGTCGCATTGGTAGACCCATGCTAGTGAAGACTTCATCTACGATTAACCCAGTTGTGTGAACCAGCAAGAAAGAAAGATATAACAATTAAGACAACCACACTTCGTGTTTGACAGTTCCCACAAGACATAAGTGAGTGCAAGTGCATGACGAGCAATCTATGGACTTATCATAGTGATGCATGACACTGCATGCAAATTTGAAGCATAAGAACACTCTTGACTAAGACATGCAAGCAAACAAAGAAACAAAGATAACTTACATCGTAATGTGTGCTTGCGTTCTAAGATTCCTTTAGTGCATGAGCGATGGGATCGTGCAGTTCGAGTGGAGGAAGTATGATCTATGTGTGAGATGGATCTTCAATGCATACATATGAGTGATGAGGAGCCTTGGATGATTGAACAGTTTCATGATCGGAAGTGAGACTAACCCCAAGAGAGGGAGGGCCTAACATAACCATCAGCTCGGGCTGAAGTGTCTCAATAGTCTTGGATGTTTCAACTTCATCATCAGGTAGATCATCATAAATCGGCGGCTTCAAAAGATCAACTATGATAGAGTCATGATCGTGATAAAATACGGAAACAAATGGATCACGACCGCTAAGATCAGAAAAATAAATGATTTCATCGGCATCCTCATGATCAGGTGAATCAAACATAGGGTAGATGAAAAGTGAACAAACTCATCCTTTGTGTTTCTAGAAAAGACAGATGAAAGATCAAGTGGATTTTCAATGAATAGGTTGTCCTCTCTGTTGTCGAATGATGTGCCAACATCCGATGAGTCCTACGAGTGATCAACAATGGGTGCATTCGTGGATGAAGACACATGTGAAATCATGGATGGCAAGTTCACCAAAGATGTTAGGAAAGAACGAAGGCGGCTCAGACGAAAGGGAGTCATCCTTCATCGAGTGTTGATGCTCAAGCTCCCACTCATACTCTTCATGAATGACAACACATTTTGGTTGTGCAACACCAACTCCTTCAATGGGTTGTTCCTCATTCACAACAAGTGAAGAGTCCGGAATGGACGAACACAAGACAAAATCATCCGGAGGAACACCCGAGTGCAAAGATGGAGGTCGTAGAACAGAATGCATATGAGAACTTGAAGGACTCACAACCAAATCTGCACAAAAATTGAGTGAAGTGATGTTGGGAGAATGTGAAAACTGAACAGTTGTGTGAGCATGATCTTCAACATCACTAGGTAGTGGTGGAGTTGTTGAATGAGAGGAAGACAGACAGTCAGTAGAGACAGTGACCACATCCACATGAGATTGCGCAACTCCATTAGTGAAGAATGTTGAGTGAGGCTTGATCTCAAGCTTCTTCTTGGGACAGGCAGACTTCTTAAGGAAATACTTGAACCGGTCCCAAAGATAAGCAAATTTCATCTGGCTCCTTGGAGCTTGAATCTGCAAGTCACAGAAGCGCTGCCAAAAATCAATAATCATTTCATGCAGAGCTTTCCATTGGTGTAACAGTTTTTGGTCAAGATGGTATGGATCAAAATGATATAAAGTGTCCTCAATAAGATCACCAAAGTGCTCAAGTGAGTGCACGTTGTCAGCCGATAAGCTAAGCAACCATCTACATGGAGATTTGTGAAGTGTGTGCGCAAGCAGCAAGCTAGCATGTTCGTCATAACACCCATCTTCCTCGTGAAACATGGAAAGAAATGCATGTAAGTACTCAATCCATGCCACTTCGCCTTCACCATCATACATGAAAGTGGACAAGAGATCGAAAAACTCCCCTGTGATGGAGACATCTTCATGATTTGAAAAACATCATAGAGGGAGAAGAGCGCAAGAATCCATGAAAGATATGCAAAGGTTCAAAACCATATTATAGGACACAACTGGTCCTCCTTCTAGCGCTAGAAATGTTGATGGTGTTGGACCCACCAACATGTCAAGGGGATATTCCCGGTAGGAAGTCCCAATTAGACCTCAAACCCTTTGGTGTAGGAGTCCGAGCAGTGGGTCATAAGGTAATGCCTTGACTGCGGTGTCAGACAGAGGCAAGTAAGATAACTCTTGTCAATAGCAAGGGTGTGACTGCTACAGTGAGTCAAGGAAGGTGAATGAGAGGTTCTAACACATGGGGGGTGAGATGAGTGTGCCCCTTGGTAACCTGTAGTAGTACTCAGTTGAGAAGGGAACACATGACCGAAGATGCATCACAAGCTGGAAACAAGATCAGCCGACAATCCAAAGTAATTTTTAAACCAACAGCAAATCTGCAACAAGATTCATATAATTGCATACGAAGTAGTCCATACACAAATACGTAAGTTAAACAACACATATTGCTAAGAAACCAAAGCATTCCAACTACAATAACAACATATGCATGACACTGTGTTGGCTCTTATTATATAAGGAAGTGTAAGTCCCAATCATACAATACATCCATGTAAACCTGCTAGCCCCAACAGTGGAACGTTACAGCCACATCCGCCTGCTCCTCCAAAGAGATGAACTACCTCCGTGCAGTGGAGAAGCCAAGGTGTGTTACAATATTGTCCAAGATTTCTTCAAGATAGTCTATCAAAAGCTTGGCTGACCAAAAGCTTATACAATGAGTTATGAGAGACTATTTATAGCAAAGGGTGGGGTGGCCCTTGAAATTCCCCTTTGTGATTGTTAAACTACCCTCATGACTCTTCACCTACCTATGACTGTCATATTCACTATGGCCACTTGACTTACACTTGACATGACTCAACATTACACTGCACATGTACCCATGTTTAGATAATGGCTTGAGAAAGCCAAAATAGACATCACTCTGACTTAGACAACTATAGAAGTCCAATTTCTCAACATTCTCATGCTAATCAACAGTAACATATTGATGCCAAGCTTTGTAGTCTCGGATAGTGTCCTTGTGTTCCGCGGTGACATCCATCTAAAACCTTATCTTCGCCTCCATAACATCCGGACGCACTACTTGGGCTCCTCTATCCAACTCATCGGAAAGCATGCGCATCATTGTCTTCAATGTGACCGGACTAGCAACATACTTGTGCATGATGTCTGCATTGATAGGCAAGTCTAGGCTGGTGGCAATGTGCATCAACTCATTGTAGTACGAATCAAGCTCTAGTCGAACTTTCTTCTTAATCTTCGCCAGGGTGAGAGTCCCAAGTGATGGACCGCATGTGTGCGTACCACAACATCAATGCTCTTGAATACTCGAGCATGGGAAGCCTATATGCTAGTGATGATTTGTGGGAGGTCCTCGTAGTTCTAGATCTGACTTCAGATACAT
Source organism: Pinus taeda (assembly GCA_000404065.3). Classification (NCBI taxonomy): domain Eukaryota; kingdom Viridiplantae; phylum Streptophyta; class Pinopsida; order Pinales; family Pinaceae; genus Pinus; species Pinus taeda. Next base: position 197,892 of record APFE030118060.1, read on the forward strand.
GCTTTTAGCTCAACTGCATTTGGCCTCATCATCTTTGGCAAGTAAAGTCAATCTCCCTTGTACTTCATCATCTATGTTTGCATGTCATCAATAGCAGCATGTATGTTCGTCAAGATGCGTGCTCTCCTAGCACATCTTTGCTCCCATCCACTGAGATGGACGACCGCCTTGCGCACGGTACCAAATTTGGAGTACAATGCTTGCATAACTATGTCAAGGGACAATACTTCATCTAGTATTGGGTATTTCCTTCTTCAATTCAGCTCGGGCAGACATCGTCACCAAGTCTCCTCCTTGCTTGGCCACCTATAGTTCCTTCGCCATTCGCTCATTCTCAGCTATAAGAAAACGAACACTTGAGATAGTGGCTTTGGCATACACTCTAGTTGCATCAGCCAAATCATCTTGCGCACATTATTCACAATCACTTGTTCTTCAACTTGCGCGGGAGATGTTTGATCCTCCGGAGTTGACACTCTGTCAAACTGCAAAACTCTATGTTGGGATTCATCAAACGAGATGTTGTGCATCTCTTCTTCTGGCTGATCACCAAGGATCTCAGTACCTCCTTGGTCATCTGAGACTTTCTCTTCTTCTAGATTCATTGAAGCAGGTGAGTTGACCTCTTTGTGGTGATGCATGAGGTCATTGTCCTGTTCCAACTCCTACTGCTCCATGTCTGCATCCAACTATTGAAGTGCATGTTCTATCTCATGACCAAAGTCTTGCCCCTACGATGGTTCACCTTGTTCGCTTGATGCTAGCTGTTCAGATGAATCAACTACTTGTACAGGTGTTGCTTTGTCTATTTTCACATGATGTGCCCCCTGATGTATCTGTTGCTGTTGCACTTCCCTCTCCTATTTACACAGCTCTTGTTCCTTTCAGATTTTCTCTCTCATCTCATGCAACTCCTCTTCTTCTTCCATTCCCTTCTTATCCTTCTACCTTCGCGCAATTCGCTTGTCGCACTGCTACCTCTTTGCCTCTTAGCCATAGCTACTTTCTCTAAATTGGATTTGCTCGAAAATTACAGCTTTGCTACTCCTCCATTTGATCGACAATCTTCCTCTTCCCTTGTCGCACACTAGTATGCTTGGCTCTGCTACTACTGTTGATGCTCTCTGTGATGTTGCTTCACACTGCTTCGCTAACAACTCCACAGTGAATCCAACTGGTTAATTGGATCTGGAGAAACTATAGCAATATCTCCAAGGGCCCTCCTCGGCCCAATGAAACACCCCGTAGATCCAATTGAACTGAACTCTCGTGCAGTGATCCTTCACAATGTAATGTGGGTCATACGGATTGTAGCTTCGAATGTTGAACTGGTATTTCTTCATCAATTCTACTTCGATGTCCACTTGCTTGATACTTTGGATCTCGTATAACCCAATCCGCAATGGAAGATTGGGCCAAGGTGCCTTCTTCTTCCGTTGCAATCTAGTTGTCAATCCTACCGAGATGTGATAGGCTACTTCCTACATGACAAATACATCCAAGGCAAACTTTGGCAGAACATGTGGAGGCTTCTCCGCACTGAACATTCAGATGAAAGTGTTGGACGGTGAGGCAAACCAATCTGCAATACCTATCAATGCCTCCATTGCTTCCTTTGACATGCAGGGTGGATCTTGTTATCATCTTGTACAAAGGGACGACAAAATGATTGGACAACCGTGTGATTACTCCTTTGAAGCTGCATTCGGACAGCAACTTGAAATATGTGTTCACAGCAATCTTCATCGGTGTCATGCCCACTCCAAGCCTAGGAACTCATGTCAGGCATAGACTGCATCTAGGATGTAGGCGGACATGTAAATCTCTACATGCATACCTCCAAGTGATTGTCGAGCCTTTGCTACATGCTCCTTCAGCTGATAAGCCAGTATGCTTGACCAGTTACATGGTTTTCCTTCTCTAGCCACTTGGTCCAATGCAACTACCCAGTTCTGTGGGAAGGTTTTCGTGCTTGCTTGGCCATACAATCGACAAGAAAATATTATCAAGTATTTGCACGCCTTCCTCAGTGTCTTTGTCTTGTATACCTAGTTGGGTGTCATCCTGAAACGAGTTGGCTCCTTTACCCAATCCTTCATAATGTCTCTAGAGTTAGCATTGTTGTTGGGTAAGTTGAATGGAGTCTTCATGATAGTCATGGGCTTTGACATCTAATACATCTCATCATAATCATGTTCATAGAAGTTCACAAGCTTCGTCCCACTTACACTGCTCAAGGTCATCGTCTCGGGATCAGTGTGAGAGATGATCCAGTGTATCATGTCCGCATATGGGAACACGGGATATCGGCATGCAATCCGGTACAAGCCGAACTTGTGAATGTTCACGTGCACCTAACGGTCTTCGAGGGTTTCCCCAAAAGTGCCTGCAATGTTTCATTAACTTCTTGCCACTTCAGTTTGATGTCCTTGTCTAGATACAACTTTGTTTTGGTAGATCAGCGGACTAGAGGACACTTACTCAGCTGCTTCTCTAGCTACGTTTCCATCAGTGTCCTGAGATCCTGTTCTCTTTGAAGCCATTGAGACAGATGAACACCTGAAAGATCTGGAGACAAGCAACATGCATGGAAAGAAATCTGTCGGCAAAAACAAAGCAAATTATGGGGAATGACACAACACATACCTGGGAAATTGATGAGCAAGGTTGCGCAATTTCTTCTAGCAGGCTAGGTGACTGGCTACCAGAACTGCGCAAAAGGCAATCTGGGTTGTCCGAGAGGCAGGACTGACTGCTGAATCTGTGCAATCCAGACTGGTTGTTGGTTGTTGGGATTGCGCAATTCCAGTTGGAAAGGACTACAGGCACAAGGACTGAATTGCGCAATTTCCTGGGCCAGCAATCACTGTCCTCCAGAAATGCAAAAAACAGTCTTGGAGGCTAGTTCTAGGCAAAAATGCATATTTCTGGAGAGCAAGGCAGAGCCTTCCTTCCCCAAATTGCGCAATGTAGTTTTAGTGAGGCAAAGTCTGGGCCAATTTTGGCCCGACTCGCTGACGAGAAACTGAAAGCAAGTAAGACAGTGAATGCATGGTGACACTAACAATAGCAGAAGTGATTGACAGTGCATGTAAAACATGAATGAAAGATTCAGCAAACAGATCAACATACATGTGGGTGAAGTGATTCGTCGATTGGGCAAACGTTCGTGCAAAACAATTTCATGCATGCGACAACAGTGAGATAGCAACGAAAACTAAAACAAAGCTAGGAAAATCTAGTATACATGTAAATGACAAAAAGAGTTTAGAGAAATCAAGCAAATAGCACTCACATAAGCGAATACACAAAAAGCAACAGAAATGTTGAAAAATACAAGTTGAGGCAACTTACCCGTGAATAGCTAAGTCGAATGTGTCGAAGAGTCCTGGATGTGCTGTGGGATGTCAGAGCTCCAAGATTGATGTGAAAGAATGAGCTCTGATGTGTTGAATAAATAAGTTTGGGCTCATGATGCGCATGCCACAAATCTAGGAAAAAAAGACACTTGGAGGGAAACTTCTAAAACAAATTTGAATGTAACCCCTAGCTGCTAAAAATAGATGCCTAAATCATGGGATACCTTTTTCATGTTTCCTTTTACTCTTCCGAGAAGAGCAAATCATGCAAGTCAAGTTTCCTCGGTCCCAGGTGGAACTAGTCAACCGGACTATTCATGCATGCAGCTGCTTTGGTTGGTAGTTGGATTGACTTCCCATGAGGTTTGCACAATTTCTGGGCAGAGCTGCTGATTGTTGCCCATATTTGTACAAATTCTGGGTTGAGCAACCCTGCTGGGGGAATTTGCGCAATTTCTACTGGGAGTGTTGTTTGGGAGAATTGCGCAATTCTGGAGCCCGGCAAGCTGCCAAATAGAATTGTGCAATTTATGGAGGGAAGGTTGTTTGCCATCCATAAATGTGCAATTTTCTTGGGGGAGTTGCTCAGCCTGCAGTTGGACCAAGTCCGGGTGGACAGCTAGTGAGGGGAATGCAACAAGTTGTGCTCGACAGGTTGCCTATGTGCATGAAAAGCACTTAAGCTTGTGTACTTGACAAAGCAAGACAAGGTGTTGTGAAAGGTTGGTAGGGAGGCTCCAAAACAGGCGAAGGCAAGATTTTGGAGGGTGGTTGTAGCCGGTACAACAGAAAGAATCAACCACTTACCAGGAAGTCAAGGAAACAACAAAGATGGTTGGCCCCATCTAAAATGGAGGATTTGACTATACATATTTTGACCCAAACTCCTACTTGTCGTAGTGGCTAAGTGAGTCAGCAATTGTATGACCCTTCTATATTTTGGTAATGTTGTTGTAATAGAAGGATACGTACTTAGAATATTAGATTCTAATTCTTATCCTTTGACTCCATGGTTAATTCAAGAGACTAGGGAATCATGTATAAATACCCCACTCTACTCAAGAGAGAGAGGAGAAGAACTAGATTATTATAACCGTATTTTGATTATTGTTAATGCAAGTTCATTGATTCATGTTTAATTCTTATTTTATGCATGCAATGTGTTGATAGTGTATGTGTTATGTTGTACAATTAATTAGTGCCTCATTTAAGGAGGTAGGGCTCCCTCCTTAGTCACCTATTTTAGTTAGGGTAGCTATTGTTTTATTTGTAGTTCAATCAATTCAATAACTTACTCTATTTCTAGTTGTTAATATTATTTCAATTTGATTAAATTAGTGATTTACTTTGTTTTCCAATCTACAATTTCAGTTCTATTTCAGTGTCTTGAATTTGGTTTCTTGTATTTTAGTCTTCTTATCTAATCAATTCATTTCAGCACATGCACTCCTATTAAAGGGTTAAGGATTGAATAGACAACTTGACCAAGCCACCAATTTACCTTCCTACTAGTTTGTTTACTTTTCAGCAATAAAGATTAACTTTCCTATTATTGTGCTAAGTTTATTGCAAGAGTGATTTACTTTCCTTCCAACATTGTTTACTTTCTAGAAAGAGTGATTTACTTTCCTTCCAACATTGTTTACTTTCTAGAAAGAGTGATTTCCCTTTTGAGTGTTGTAATTAACATTTCAATTCTTGCAAGTGTGATCTTTCAATTCTTGAAAGCATGTGGTTTGATTTTCCAGGTGACTTTAAAAAGAAGATTAATGTCCAATTTTGTGATACTTAATAAATATTTCGACTTCATTAGCACTTAACATATTCACAAGTTCTATACAAACACTATATTGATAATTAAATGCATAGTTCCTCATTTATCTACTAACTAATTAGAAGGTAATTATAGAACCTGTCATATACATAGATAAACAAAAAACATTAATAAACAATAATAGAAATAATAAATTTAAACAAAATATGAAATCCCATTAAATGATTGCCAAGCCATGACTCAAAGGATAATTTCACACCAAAAAGGGAATATTCTAATTGGACCTCCTCCTTTGGTTTAATCTGTATTCTTGAGTATTGGGAATCTACCTTCTTAATAGAATCAGTGCTAGAAGGATGGCATATGTATGGAAATTCGTACAACTAGAACATATTGAGTTATAGATAATATTAGATATGAACCTAATACAATCCCATATGGTTCATATAATGAGGAAATAAACTCTTTCAAACATTTTACTTGGGCTTATATTAGGCATATTGGTGCATTGTTTATGAACGCATTGCTTCCTTGAAGAGGGAATACTTTTAGAACTATAGTATCCACATCAAATCATACTTTAGCACATATAGTTGATGACTTGTTAGAATTAGCCATACAAAAAATTGACAAACCCCTTTGTTTAGTTTCTAATACTGTTGTTAGTGCTAGTGCAATCCCATCAAAAAGTGTTGATTCTAACAATTAGGAAAACTCATAAACAAAATTAGAAAGATCGGATTCAAATTTTTATGACATGGAACAAAATCATAATGCAAATCAACCTTGGCTGGATAGGGATGCATTGGCATTACCTAGTCCACTTCATAACTTACCCTAACGTATGAAAAAGTTTCTCCCATAGTATGATCCTAAGACATCTAGTCTTACCAATGGCCATATCAAAAATTCATCCTCGATTTTTGGTTGATGAATGTTCTAACATGAAGATGTAGTCTACCACCTATTCCCTTATACTTTTAATAATTTGGTTTCCACATGGTATTTCAATCTATATGTTGAACTATCACCAATCGAGGAGTGTCCTACTCTAATTGACTTCCATTACTATGTTGGAAAGAAGTGTCATTTCCCAAAAAACCCTAAGAGTGGTGCATCCGGTGAGTTAAATATGTGAATATTTTTTAAATGTTTAGCTCATAAGTGTACATATGTTATGTTATATTATGTTATGTTAACATTTTTTATTTGGTCTAATTATAATATATTAGAAAAAATATAATAATAATAATTAAAATCAAAATAAAATTTAATTTAAAATAGTAAATTTAATGGATGTTTTTGGTCTCTAGGTCTTTGCAACCCATGGTATTGCCCATGGTATTCTTCTCTAATGGTTGAATTTTTTTTCCGCTGAAAAAATCCTCAAAACTTATATTGAGAAATCAAAAAAGGCGGGATATCCCAACCATTACAGCCACTCTGAGGGCACAAGAAAAATGTATCAGCTCAACATGAAACTGGAGCTGTTCTGCATCTAGCTGAAAAAACAAAATTTTCCACCTCCCTGACGGAGGAAATGACACTGTTCTGTATCTAGCTGAAAAAACAGATGTTTCCGCCTCCCTAAAGGAGGTAATGACGCCACGCAGGGCTATGCAAGTAGTATCATAGGCTGGGGTCTCCTTCGATGAAGGAAAACAACCCCATATAAACAAAAAACATATTTATAATTACATAAGTTTTTGCAGGTTTGTAAAAAGGAAGTCTGCCATCTGGTACAGGAAAGAAAATGACAACAGATATATACAGTGAATACAAATATAACATGGTGATAATGCCGCGGTGTAACTAACAAAAATGGTGATGAGACCCGAAAGTCAAAAATGCTGAATGTATGGGGGCAAATCAGATCTATAAATCTGCCCCTGCATGTTTTCTTCTATACTCCAGCAGCCCAAATCCTGTTGTAGACCAGCCTTAGATAACTGGTCTGCCTCCTCGTTCCGGTCCCTGTAAATATGGTAAAGCAAAAACCTGTTAAAGAAAGTCTTTAGGATCATGATTTCCTCAACAATGTTCTTCAGAATCTGATTTTGACAAGAAGCTTTTCCGTTAATCCAGTTGATAACATTTAAGGAGTCCCCGAATATCTGAATAGTGTTTATATTTCTGTGTTGAAGCCAACAAAGGAGAAAGCGCAAAGCCGAGAGCTCTGCAAAGTTGTTTGTGCCGGAACCCAACCCAACAGAAGCTTTTAAAGTGTGTTCCAGGTTGATGAAAATACAAATGCCTACACCAGCCTTATTATTTTGAGAAGCCCCATCGAAATACCCAATAGGGATCCCTTCCTGTATTATGATGGAATTTTGATTTGGTTTGGGAACAATGTCCTCTGGAGGAGGCAAAGTATTGTAAATTGCAGTAACATTTATGGCCGTGATTGATGGGGGAGTGTCTTTGTCGTGGAAGAGACTATTATTTCTGGACAGCCAGACACCCCAAACAAAGATAAGATGCAAATTCCTCATGTTCCCATCTGGAAAAGAATGCCACCATTTCGACCATGAGGTCTCCATAGAATCGGCCCCCCACTGAGCATTGATCTTGAGAAGACGCATGACCTCCATCCAGATCTTCTTAGTGAAAGGACAGGAAATGAAGAGATGGTTTATTGTTTCTTCAGTTAATTTACATAGTGGGCATCTTCCAGGGCCAACCATGAATCTAGCTTGTAGTGTATCCCAAGTAGGAACTTTCTTTTTCAAAATACACCAAAAAAAGAGCCTCAGCTTGGCAGGACATTTAAGTTTCCAAATGTCTTTAGCCCACCAGTCCGGGCGATCCCAGCCTTTCTTACCCATAAGGAAGTTGTATCCATCCTTTGGAGAGTATGCCCCGGATTTGCTATGTGCCCACATCAAAACGTCTGGCTCATCTTTTATCCTGACATTGGATCTTTGAAGTTCTTTGATGAAACTCTCCCATTTGTTTTGCCATCTGACATTTAATCCTAGATCAACCACAGTCTTCCAAGCCTGGCCCCAGATGGTAGACTGCCCTACTCTTTCCACCTGATTTAATGTCTGGATACCTTTAGAGTCGAGGTGTCTAAGAAATCCCGGGGATAAAGCAAAAGCATCATTGCATCCAACCCAAGGATCTCTTCCAATCCTGATCTGTTTTCCATCTCCCACTTTCCAGGCCAGGCCTTGTTCAATAACTGAGAAAGCCTCCACCGTAGCCTTCCAGATAGCAAAAGAGTATTGTCCTTTCTTGTTTTGGCTCTGAATCCATTCATCTATAGGAAGTGGGTCAATGTACTTCCTTTTGACCACTCTAGTCCACAGGTTTTCCATAGAAATAAAGCGCCATCCCGATTTTGCAGCTAAAGAGATGTTGAAATCTGGGGATCTTTTTAATCCCCATCCACCCCATTCTTTTGGTCTGGCCACTTTATCCCAAGCTACCCAGGGCAGTCCGGAGGATTCCTTTGAACCCGCCCACAGAAATCTACAGCAGATTCTACGAATTTTTCTCCATCACACCTTTTGGGATCCATGTCAGTGCCGCCCAGTAAACTGGGATTGCTGACAAAACAGATTTTATCAGGGTCAGTCTGCCAGCTCTTGACAACCATCTGAAACTCCAATGGGAAATTCTAGATTCAATCTTAGCAATTAACCAGTTCCAATCTGCTTTCCTGTACACAGCAGGTTTTAGCCAAAAGCCCAAGTATTTGAAAGGATCCTCCAGAGGTTGGGAGGGGAAAGGAAATAAATTTAACAATCTATCTCTTTCTCTTCTATCAAAATTTGAAAGACAGACTTGGGATTTTCCAGTGTTTATTTGCATTCCAGTGGCTTTTATAAAGAGATCAAAGATACATTTGAACTCCTTTAATTCATTTTGACAACCATTAGTAAAAAGCAGAATATCATCAACAAAGAGAAGGTGAGTGATGTATAGATTAATTGCAACCTCAATACCTTTGACCTTACCCTCACTTCTAGCTTTGTGAATCAATCTACTTAATCCTTCCGCCACAAGGAGGAACAAAAGTGGAGATAAAGGGCACCCTTGTCTGAGGCCTCTCTGACTGTTGAAAAAGGAAGAGGCAGCTCCATTGACCAAAACAGCAAAACTGACATTTGTGATGCATCCCATGATCCAACTGACAAAAGGATAGCTGAAGCCAATGTGGGTTAACAGCATCCTTAGATAGAGCCAGTTGATCCGATCATACGCTTTAGAAAGGTCAATCTTTAGAACAGCACCCTTCAGTTTCTTCACTTTTATACTATGAGTCACCTCCTGTGCGACACCAATGGCTTCGTGTATCTGTCTTCCATTCAGAAAACCAAATTGTTCCATTGAAATACTTCTAGATAAGATCGGACCAATTCTGAGGGCAATGACCTTAGAAATAATCTTATAGATGCAATTACACAAGGAAATAGGTCTAAATTCTTCAAAACTTTCCGGATCATCCTTCTTTGGGATAAGAGCAATAAAGGTTGAATTAAATGGTCTATATATTACCCCTTTCTGCTTTGATTCTTCAACGATTTCCATTATCTCTGCTCCAATTTGTTCAAAAAAGTGGAGGAAAAATTCTATAGTCCAGCCATCAGGGCCAGGACTTTTGTCCTTGCCCATAAGTTTCATGGCCGCTTCAACCTCCTCCTTGGTGACCGGAGTTAAGAGGTCTTCAGCTTCATCTTCCTCGACAAATCTAGGAAAACTTTGTACAGTTCTGAAGACTTCAGTGATAGAAGCCTCTCTCTGCGCTGAAAAAATGTTTTGAAAATGTCTTTTACCCAGGCCAGAGAGCTCATGAAAAGAGCTGACATCTCTCCCTTCTTCATCTTTTAGTCTCCAAATTGTGTTTGCAGATTTCCTGCCTTTTGCAAAATTATGAAAGAATCTTGTGTTTTCATCCCCCGCTTTTAACCAAATAGCCCTTCTTTTGATCCTCCATTCTTCTTCCTTTTCCAACAGGATTTTGTTTTGTTGTTTCTCCAGAAAGAGAATTCTGTCCTTTGAGGCTTGTGAGGAATATCCATCTGTCTCCATACTTTCCATATGTTTCAGTTCCTCTCTAATTCTGGACATCTCCTCGGATTATTTCAATTTTTTATCCTTTGCCCAGGAGATAGTAGCTTTCTTGAGCCTTTTCAAATTCTCCATAAACAGAAAGCTTTTGTCCACCCCGATATTTTGCCTCTGGTGTATCCAGGTATCGTTAAACAATTTGCAGAAAGAGGGATCTTGAAGCCAGGCTGGATTAAACTTAAAGGGGGCAGGAGGTTTTGGAGGAGGATTGGTCAACTCCAAGAAAATCGGAAAATGGTCCGAGTTCCCAATTTCCTCGACCCACTGTCTGATCATAGGGACCCTGAGAAGGAGAGGTTCTGAGACCAGAAAGCGATCAAGTCTTTTTGCAATCCGGTCACCCCCCACTCTTCTGTTCCTCCAGGTAGGCTTTAGTTTAACCGGAGCAGGGTCGATTAAGTTGTTCTCTGAAAAAAGATTGTGAAAAAAATCAGCAGAGGGGTCTTCCCTTGCAGAAGGGCCCCAAGCTTCATTCCTCCCAAGAGAGAAATTTAGATCACCTCCCAGAATCATCATCGGGTTATTCATCACCGATTTTGACATTAAATCCTCCCAGAAGGAAACCCTGCTTTGACAAGGCCCATAGATATTTACAAAGGTTATGGGGATAGGGAAATCCGGGGATAAGACCTCCATTCCCAAAACATTTTTCAAACCCCAGTGATTGAGGATTTTTACCTGGCGCTCTTTAATACCAATAGCAAGACCCCCCGAGTGGCCAGAGGCATCCAAAGCAGTGAAGACCCAACCCGGAAGAAGAGATTTTAGCATGGTTTCGATCTCAGGGGCCTTCCCCAAGGTTTCTTGAAGGAAAATAACATCAAAATTGGAGTTTGTGACCCAATCTTTCAAGGCCAGTTTTTTAGGTTTGCTGGCCAAACCCCTGCAGTTCCAGGATGTCAAAATCATTTGATATCTTCTTCAAAGGGTTGGGCTGCTCTAAGGACCCCCGGGATGGAATATTGTTTGCCATCTGCAACATCCAATTTTGCTTTCAGTTTCGCCTTGGACATGTGTGATTTCCGACCTCTCTTATTTTTGATGTTATTCTGTGGGTGTATCATACCCAACCCACCAGAGGAAACATTTTCTTCCAGCTTTCCGCCCAAGGATCTCAAATTGTAAGGGCATTGGGGTCGAGGAGCAGGGGATTGAAGAGAAGGCCATGTTTTATCACAACTTATATCCAAGGACGGAAAGGAGTTGGCTAAATTTTCAATATTAGCGGGTTGATGATTTATATCTTTTTCAAATAACATATCCTGTTCATTATGAATTTCGGGCTCAGATTTGTTTTTTACAGAATTTTGTTCATGTAAAAAAATAGGAAGAGGATCTATTTGCATACCCGAAACCTCGCCAGCAGAAGTAAATTGTGTATCCTTGACCTGTTCGACTGTCGCTTCAGCGTCTACGATCTCATTTGCTTTGTCCTTCCCTGTAGTCTGCGGAATTTTCTCTTTTCCCATCGCATCCATCTGAAATAGTATTCCTTCGTCCTCGATAGGCTGCACAAATTCCTCTGTCTCCATGTCCCTTTGATCGTGGGCATCCGACATATTTTGCCTCGACGGCACCTGAAGGTTTTCCGATCCATTCCCACGATGAGAACTTCTAAAATGTCTTCTTCTTCTCGACTGCGGGCAAGCTTTAGCCATATGCCCATAATCATGGTAGCGGTGGCATCTGAATGGTAAATATTCATAGTCAAGTATCTGTTCATAAACATAGTCCTGAAACAAGAGATTAATTTTCTTTGCCAGACGACCACTCAGGTTTAGCATAACCAGTATACGGGCTATAGCCCTGTTTTTTGTCTTCAAGAAAGTCGTGTCTGCCTCCAAAAACCCCCCCAATCTGTCACCAATAGTCCTGAAAACCTCCTCTGTCCAGAGGAAAGATGGTAAGCCCGGCGCCCGAACCCATACCGGGAAGACATCGGTTTTCTCCTTGATGGCATCAAAAAGAGGAGACCATTTTTTTAGCAAAAGTGGTATGTTTCCTATATGCCAGTTTCGCTGTAAAACCCAGTCTGCGGATCCTTTATCTCCGAACCTAAATTGAAACCATCCCTTTGCCAGCACAAGGGCTTCAAATTTGAAAGGGCTTTCATTTTTAAAAGATTGTTCACCCCATTCTTGTAGAAATTCAGAGGTGAATTTCTTACCTCTTGCTCTGCCGACCAAGGTGCATTCGGCCACAGTTAAAGCTTCCACCATTGAGACCTCCATTCCGAGTACCAGGTTGTCGACGACCTCCGAAGCGCCAATAGGTCTTTGTGGTTTCCGTTTTGCCCCCTTTAATCCGGCCCTTTCCGCCTGTACTCTTGTATCTTCCCGAGTTCCTGTAATGCCCGAAATTATCAAAGGTGGAATACCCTGTGATTCCGTCTCCTGTGTAGGCTGGTTTGAATCCAAAGACCCCAAGACCCCATTGTCTGTATGGGGAGTATTGACCTCCGAAGCATTTATGGTTTTCCTCGCCCCCGCAAGTGCCTCCCCACAATCGTTTGCAGAGTACCCCTTAGGGTTTAGGGCTTCACTGGGTAGGGGAAACCTCGAAGATGTGAGAACCCCGTCTGTTGCCCTTTCCTGGTCTATTCCTGCAGTTAAGCCTCTCTTAAAAATGTCTTCAGAAACCTTTGAGACAGAAGACCCTTCATATGGCTTTTTTCCTTTTGGGTCCGACGGCAGGCCAAAAACATTGTCTCCAGTGGTAACCACTGCATCCACTGGTATCAGGGTACTCAGTGAGCCAGAGTGCGGAGTCCAGCTACCCGGTTTCTTGCTATAAGTCAGAGGAAAGGGAGAGTCTGAGTTTGAAACCACCTCCAAACCCGGTGTGTCAATATCCCCAAAATAATGTTCCACATTTTTCTTATTAATTTCCTTACCCCACATCGATAATAAATCTTCCACCTCGGGGTCCAATGCCAGGATTTCCGCGGGGTTAACCATGGTTTCGACAACCCAGGAGAGTGTCAGTCGGAAAGTCTGAGCAGGAAAGGTCGCGGCAGTTTCACGAAAAACCACGGGGAAGAAAACAGCAAGAAAAGAAAACCTGTGAAGAAACCCTACTATTTTCGCGCTTCAATAAACGACAAATGAAAAAACAAAAGCTTTGAGACAAACTGCCAGCCAAAAAACGTGATGGGTTTTTGACAGCAGTGAAACCTGAACCGCGCAGTTAACCGAAGCCTGTGCGCAGAGGCTCCCTGTTCATTGATTTTGTATACCTAACCCTAACCAGCACCACCGCCATCGTCGCCCCAGAGCCTTTTCGAGAGATTTCCCTGAAGATGTGCTTGCAAGATAATTTAATGGTTGAATTACATAAAACTTAAATTAAATTAAATTTAAAATAATAATAATAATAATTAATAATTGAGATAAAATAGTAAATTTATAGATGAAGGTTTTGTGCTCCAGATTTTCAGAACCCATGGTATTCTTCTCTAATAGTCAAATCACATTAAAACAAAAACAAAAAATTAAATAAAAAATAATAGTTAATAATTAAAATAAAATTGAGATAAAATAGTAAATTTACAAATGGAGGTTTTTGGGCTCTAGGTTTTATCAACCCATGGTTTTGCTCATAGTATTATTCTCTAATGTAGCCTATTTAAAAGTATTCTTGGCTGATGTGACAGGTTAATTGCAATAAAACCTTTTAACTAGATCAAAATAAATCCTAATTTCCACAATAAATATCATAACCCTAAGCAATTTTCATATCCAATTTGGCAAAGAAAACCACTCAATAAAGGCACACTACACAAAGATTTTATAGCTCTATGGATGCATGTCTTCCGAGTAAAACTTGGGAAAAACAACCTTTCTCACTTTGTTACATAACCTTCAAACATTAGATTTTTTCAGGATGTTTTGTATGTTATTCATTTTATTTTATATGTTTGAAATGTTGCTCTTCAGTGGGAAGAGAAATGCGAGCATGGAAAAAATAAAATCTAGTACATGCAGTCCTACATTTTGTTTATGTTTTCTATTTGCACTAAAATTTATTGGATTTGTTGAGTTTACACTGTGTCAACCATTAGTTTTAACCTTCACATGAAAGTTAACTGGAATATGTCTCTCAAATGTTCATAACAACTTAGTTTAGATACAATTGTCATTGATTTTTATTTAGGAGATCGAATGATAGCATTAAAAATAAAATTAAACGAATGATAGTTAATATCGTCGACTCCTATAAAGACAGAGGTATATATTCTTATTGAGTTTTACAATATAGCAAAGGGGTTTATTAGGTTTTACGGTCTAACAACAGAGCTTCAAGTAGACTATCTTAACTACCGTGTGTGTGTGTGTGTGTGTGTGTGTGTGTATATATATATATATATATATATAACCATCCTATATCCATGTTAACTCTAGATCTATTAAGCGCTGAGAGAGATAAAATCTCTCTAGGTGCAAACATTTCCCCAAGTTTTGCACTCAAAAAAGAAGTTTGAACCACAAGAGATTTGATCCCTCTGGGCACTTAATAGATTTGGAGTTTAGATGAGTCTAAACTAGTCTATAGTACAATGATTAATCATTTGAACATAACCATCTAACAAATATAAACATACATTTTTTAAAGCATATAAAGGAAGTAGAAGATTAACATATGGAATGAAAGAAACTCTCTACTAATTATGAATCTGACCTAAGAGTTGTGTTTACAAAATAGGTCATCTATACAAGGTCTATAATGATAATTTAAATATGAAAACCAAAACGTCCAAAACAATAAGTAAGCTAAAGTCTATGACATATGAGATAGTGAAAAGAAAAAGAGAAACAATTATTGTAATTGTCATCTATTTTTCCTCCTTTTCACCACAATGAATTTCCATGTGTTAGTGGAGCTAGAGCCAAAGCCTAACGTAATTGTGTAGATGTTAGTGGAACTAAACATAAAGTGGTTTATTTGCCTTGTATGTATTCCCTACCCTCAAACATGGCCCTATCTATTTTTTCTTATTATTTTTCTTATTTTCATTGTTTTCTACTATCAATGCTTAGGCATGAAAGGGAAGTAGGCAATGGTCATACGCATAGTAAACCATTATATGAATATAAGGAAGGTTTTGAAGGGAGTGAAGATGAAAGTAGAAGTAAAACTTCACTAACACCATTACATAAGTATGTGAAAACCTTGAGGAGAGCAGAGGTGGTGGAACCACTAAAATTTATATAAAACTTCACTAACACCATTGTGTAAGTATGTGAAAACCTTGAGGAGAGCGGAGGTGGTGGAACCACTAAAATTTATGTAGGCCCAATTATCATTATGGAAAACCTTACATTGTTTCATATACCCACGTGAGTAAGCATCATCGTGGAGTATTGGATAGTGATGATAATAGGGAGGGCATTGGAATCTCAATTTTCCCAAAGATATCATGGGAAGCAACAAAAAAATACATTGGGGTAGAGGAGGTTGCACAAATAAACACGGTAAACATTATCTAAATTTTTTGGTACTACCTTTGCATACATATGTACTAGTGGAACCATAGGACAAGCAAGGGACTAGATCTAGAGGAACAACAACATATTTTCTTGATGATGGTGGTAAGGATGAAGTGCATGCAAAAGTGGCATGTTTTGTCCATGCATGTGGCATACCATTCAATGTTCTTCTCTCCCCTTATGGTTCAAGTCGTCAACAAAGTTTGATGATTTTGGAGAGTCCTTTGTAATCCCAAATAGAGTAGTGGTTAGTTCTAAAAACCTTAGCGAGTTAGTAAGCTTTCCCACTATTATAATTGAAAAAAGAAAGAGTTTCACTTATTTTTACCACTTTTAAACAAGAGCATGTTGAATTGATTTCAAAGTAGGAGTTGGCCCTTATATAGTATTCCTCATATGTATTCATTCCCTACAAAACATTGGAATCTCCACATACACCATCAAAATAAAAATAAAAATAAAAAAACAAAAACATAATCACCAAAAAAAACACTTTCTTCAAATTTTAGATGAACAATACACTATAAAATGATGGGGGAAAAGAACAAGAAAGAGTAGGAGAAAAGATATTTCCACAAACATACAAAGATATTTTAGATGAACAATACACTATAAAATGATGGGGGAAAAGAACAAGGAGTAGGAGAAAAGATATTTCCACAAACATACAAAGATATACAAAAAAAAAAAAAAAAAAAAAAACAGACTATGAGCTCACCCCTTTAGATTTTTAACTATTTGTAAGTGGAATATGTAAGCTCTCAAAATTGTCTTCCTCAAAACCGACTAAAAGACTAAACTACTCACTCTAAACTTAAACATACAAAAATGAAAATGATAAGAAAAGACTAAACTACTCACTCTAAACTCAAACATACAAAAATGAAAATGATAAGAAAAACTGAAACAGAAGAAAAACAATATATATATTTTATAATTTATATATATATAATAATTATTTCTCCACATATATATTTTTTAACCTGTTGATCAATAAAGCATTGGAGTAATCTAGGCAAGGCCCACAATCAAACTTTCCTACCATTATAACACTTATAACACCAAGAGTATATCCAACTGCCCACAAATCATATATACCAATAACTTATAATTTAACCTGAACTAAAATATTCTGATCCCACCAAAATAAACTCCAACTCTAAAGACCATGGCACTCCAACCACTCACACTACACCCACACCACTATTTCCCCTCTATTTACCCTCAAACTCTAAACCTAACCAAAGGACCACCTTTAAAGCACCAAAATACGTATTTGCCATCTGCGCCAGACCGCGTTTGGGGTCAGGGAGCTTGGCAGGAGCTGGAGCACGGTTGGCACTGCAAGGAGCGCAGTGCTTCGAACAGGGGCAGGAAGTGTGTAAGGAATCTCGTGAGCGTGCTCCCTGACCGAGACCGTGGCATCGGCTTTGGAGCACGCTACCAGTGACACTGGATAGACTCATTTTTCGTGGATATTTGACTTCTTTTTATTAGGCATGTGCACATATATACATAAAGTTCGAAACGAGTGCTGCAAATTGATCTTTTCACATCCATTCATTGTTCACATTCAAAATAGGAAGTGCTAACATATCAAGCTTCATGAGTAAAGAAAAGTACCATCGAGCTTTGACACATACATAGATAGGGTTAACTTCCCTAGCTCACATGTTACCATGTGTACGAACAAACTAAAGAGATTGGGCATATTGCCAAGGCAAGTTTTGACCTGACACACAAATAATCATGGATGGACAAAACAAAATGCATTATAAACCCTTACTATGGATATTTTGCTTCCTAAAACTTTTACTCATTTCACTAATTAATATGGTCAGTTTTCAGAATTACATCCTTAGTATAAATGCTTCCTAGTATCAGATAAAGATCCTCTCCTTAAACCTGTTTAAGGAACAAATTGTCTGGGTGCTGTTAGGATAAAATACTAAAAATAGAGAATGAATCAATTACACTTGGATAAACAGTAAAAATGTCTTTGAAATGCCAACATTTTTTGAAACAACAGTGAGCAAAGGCTGAACAAAATAATGTCATTTTCTACTCAAGAAGCTTGTTTTCAAGGAAACAGAAAGTCGAGTATCTCCAACCATCAGTTCATGATTTCCAATGGCTAAGACCCTTCTCCCATCCTCCATCACCATACCAAAGTGCTTGCAAGGATTAACAAGAAAGCTCACATCAGTGGTTTTACCAGCAACGATATGGACACGTTTAAAGTCAATTAGTTGCTCGTGTGGAGCTCCTCTGAAATTTCCACCATATCTTGAAAATAACAGTACAACATGGCTCCCATCCATGCTACCATGGTTTTGTACAGTAAGTTTAGTGGTAAATTTAAAACTTTCACATGGTATATCATCTATATCAATGTAGTCAGATACCCACTCTCCGTACGATGGTGAAGAAAATGGCAGAATAATATGCCCATCCTTCGAGGAAAATTTGTATGAGTAGTTTGAATAACTCAAACCTTCGCCAAATTGGAAGACTGTTTCTCCAGTGTAAAACCGGTATGTTCGGCCTGGATAGCCTGTTGAAGAATTAGGTCGCATATTCATGTCTGTCATAGGTACATTGATGAATTTTTGAGGATACCATGTCATAGGTAGCCTGCCACCTGCAAGGAATATAAGACGCAAAAATTCAAGCAACCACAATTACACAAATATGAAACGTTCAACCACACTAACTGCATGAAGTTGAAAAAGTACAAGGTGAGTGAACCTGGATTGTAATCTCCAAAGATAATTTCAGCTAGTGCTTGGCCTCCAGCTTCACCAGGATAGCCCACCCACAATATACTTGAAATTCGAGGATCATCCTTTGCAAATGAGACATCCACTGGACCCCCACACATGAGAACAAGTACCACAGGTCCCTTTGAAGCAACAGCAACTTCAGATACTAGTCTCTGTTGTTGCCCTGGGAGGGTTAAATTTACTCTGTCATGATCTTCCGTTTCCTGTGTGAGATCCAACCCCACAACAATAACTACAGCATCTGCTTTAGCTGCAATATCTACTGCTTCACCGAATTTGGCATTGGAAGAGCAGGCCACATTTTCACACCCTTTGGAGAATGATACATTGCCAATATAATTCTGAAGGGCTACAAATGGAGTAACAGGATTGCAAGGGATGCCTACAAAGCGAAGAAAAGTCAACTCCATCTGTTAATGCAATATTTAAGGTTTGAGAAATTCAATCCTGATTCAAAAATTAAAAGTATGTGCAAACCTATATAATCGCCAAGCATTTCTTCCGTAGCATTTGCATTAGGTCCTATAACAGCTATAGAGTTGATTTTATTTTTCGACACTGGTAAAGCATTGCCAATGTTCTTGAGAAGCACAATTCCCTGTCTGGAGCCTTCTAATGCTAGTTGCCAGTGTTCATTAGTACAGACATGGTCTGGTCCAAGATGACCATATTCCTGTTGTTTAGGATCACCATCAAAAAGCCCAAGGCGCATCCGAATTGAGAATAAATTGAAAAGGGATTGATCAATCACTGATTCATGGAGCTTTCCTTGTTTAATTGCTGACATTGTGTTTCGAAGCAAATAAGTACCACAGTTGATATCCATCCCTGCAATATAAAAACCCACACCAGAGGTTCCAAGGATATGAACAATCCAGTTAGGAGCTAGCCGTTGCAGATTTAGGAGCTAGAAATATCCAAGAAGCAATAAAAAGGCCTAGCAAATCACTAACAACCATCTCATTATATGTTGTTCCATTATTTTTTAAAAACCCCCACAGATCAATTAGGTATCTTTGCCAGCAAAGACGATGAAGATATAAGTTGATGTTTTTACCTGCTTTCAGAACGTCTGTGACTGCGTCTTCTGCACATGTAGTATAGTGCTGATCTTCAGAAATGATTGCTACTGCATCACAGTCTGAAGTAATATACCTGGAAAGTTCCACTTTTGTCAGAACAAATACTGCTGACGCAAAATTTTATTATTTTTCATGCTTCTTTGAGATGCAATAAACAGACAGACACGCTATATAGTATATATGCTGTCTATCTGTTAAAAATCATTAGAAGTCCTAGAATGCCACCGTCTTCAAGTGTGCAAATAATTTAGAAGAATCAAGAAGCATACTCACCCTTCAAGGCCCCAGTCATTTCTTGTCATTTGTGTGAGAAGGTCATAGTTTGCACATACAGGGACTCCATTTAGCTGATTGTATGAGCACATCATACAACTAGCATGACCATCTTGCACACATCTCTGGAAAGGTGGTTGGAATGTATCTTTCAGGTCTTGTTCAGACACCTGATAAAAAAAGAAGACGACTGATCTGACTTGTCTAGCTAAACAAAACATTTTTGTCTGAGTGTTGATGCAAATACTATATAAGCTTGAACTAATGCACTGCTCACTCACATATGATTAATTGTAAATGCTTCCTTTTCAGACAGTGGAAAGATCCAAAGCAGAGTACCAAATCTGGCAGTTTTTGCCACATTATCTACATGTATTTGGAAATATTTCATATTGTCCGCTGTACATAAAAAGATATGCAACAGCACAAATGTACTAGTAAATATTCCAATAATATTGACAAACAATCATTGGAATAATGGACCCTGGGCTCATCATGATCTTCAACATTCTTTATGAATGATCGATGCTTACACCCTTTTGAAGTATCTCCCATTTCATTCTGGAACCATCAATAGTTTGGATTCCCGGACAGATTGGTAATATATTTGAGACAAAATTGAAGCCAGAATGTGTTAGAATACATGGCCAATTGATTGGAGCAATTTTCTTGTCCATTCTTATGCATATATCGATGTACATTTTCTGCAATATTAATTTATGGTGTCTGAAATGTTGTCATCAATGATGATGTAAATCTGTTGTGATTCACACTGAAATGTTTTTCCAAGTGATGAAAATATTATTAGCGCAGTTATATAAATTAAATGGCCGGTAAATGCCAATAGGCATAAATCTGTAATAGACATCAAAATACTTACCTCATGATACATTTTACAATGCCAAGATTAAAAAAATTATAAAAATTAACCAAATTATAACTGTATTTTAAATTATTACTATTATTATTGATTATAAAATGAATTAATATATGAATTAAACATATATACATTTAAAAAACCAAGTAACAAGAAAAACATAATAAAGAAACAATAAGCAATAAGAGTTCAATGTCATAAACAAAAACTTAATAAAAGCCCAATATGATACTTGTGGACATGACATTTTTTTTAGTTTTATATTAAAAAACAAAAACAAAAACAAATAACTAGCTCTGAAATAAATTTCAGCCCTCTATCCCTGAATACTACTATAAATATTCCACAGATATTCCGTTGAGGTTAAATCACTACCATCTGCCTAATAATTATTGATAATTAAATTAAAATTCTGAAAACCCTGTTCCAAAATAAACACACCTATTTGTATAATTAGTGAGCAAATTTGAGTTTGCAGTGTTTGTTTAAATTTTGCATAAACACAATCAGTGCAATAATTTCTCCAAATGTCTATAATAACTTTTCCCATTAAATATATATTTGAAGGTTTTCAACTAACTGTAAAAAGGATTACCATAAAAGTGATGAATTGAACATTGTCTTTCACTGCAATTAGCCAGTTACTAACACAAATAATGGTTGAAACTTGAAATCAAAAAGCTAAATTACCACAGCATTGAAGGTGTAGCGAGCGTGACCTTGCCAACTATCCAAATCATATGCTGTGAAATGTTTGCAACATGCTGAAAGCATCAAGCGACTCGGTTCTGTTTGGAGGCTATTTAGCCCCTCCATTTTTAACTCCCTCCTAGCTCTGCTTCTCTGACTCTTCTCCATTGTGTCATGACTCTCATTTTCGCCTTGAAAACCCCTTACAAATGCAACTGCAAACTCACTAGTCAATAATGGGTCTTCCCCTGGGGTTTCCTGACCTCTTCCCCAGCGAGGATCTCGAAAGATATTTATATTGGGTGCCCAGAATGTCAAGCCTGCTTGTCCAACATTGTACATTGCTCGAGCTTCAACTGCTATTGCCTGTAATTGACACTCTTGTATTAGATGCTTACACAATCAACAAGCTTCACATGTTTTCTCTTCTAACATGCAATAAGAACTCTCCTTATAATTCCTAAAACAAGGGCATTAGAGGTGCCATTTCCTGAACTCAAAGATAAATAAATAAATGACTGGTCACTGAAGGTGTAAAAATAAATAAATAAGGGAAAGAGTATCCAGAGAAGCAATATACAAAAAAGAAAAGCAGAAACACATCTACACAAAACGATTTAACTTTGACAATCAAATGTCCATAAATCTCCATTTAACCAGCATTAAACTGGAGAAAAAACCTTTCAAATGGCATTTAGTAGAGGGTTCAGATATGCAGAATTTAGTTTTTACTAGATAGCTATTCAAAGCATATTATCATGCATGTAAGTGGGTTGCAGCTCTTTTTCCTTTTCTTTCTTTTTTATTAGAATGGGACATAGTTCCGCATATAAGTTTGACATAATTTTGTGTGTAAGTTTGATGCAACACTAGGTCATACAATTTATGAGTATGAAATAAGAGGACAATAAAGATGTTGAAACTTAAAGTTTGTTGTCTTAATCCGATAATTTTGGAGAGAAAGGCTGATATTAATTCAATCTCCAAAATTCTGCCTAACAGTCAAAGGTGATTACCAAGTTCTAAGCCTGCAAGCACACACACACACAGGAACAGATAGGCAAAAACAGATACACAGGAATTTGAACATGTACACAGAGAAGCACAAGGACTTCGTGCATTAATGACAGTTGTATTATAATCAGAGTTTGTAACTGTCTAGTGGTTTTGCATGATAGTTTTGTCCTGTTGTTTCATCCCATGGTTTTGTGCCTGTTGCTTTTGTCTGTCCATTTGTGCAGTAGTTTCCTGCCACTTGTTGAAACTATTATTTTGATCCACTAGCTCATCTATATATATATATATGGGCATATTGATATATATCAGTATCTTGTGCATTCAACAGATAATAATTTGAAGTTGACTTCATATGTCTTTTTTGTGTGATTTTGTTTTGGCTTCCATGTCTCTGTTTCTCTTAAAATATAAAGACAGTATAAGAGCCAGTCTCACTCTGGGCTTACTGGAATTGGAGTTCCAATAGCGTAGCTGAAGTTGAAAAAGCTTATCTGATTTCAATTGCTCTATGTCTGCCAAACATTTGACTAAATCCTCGAACATGTTGCACAACAACTGTTTGATAAAATGCCTCTTGCATATTAAAGAGCAATTATTTTCATTTTGTGGTACTTGTTACCGCTCAAACTAGCAGGGGTCCTTGAAGGGGATCCTAAAGGGCAACTACTAGGTCAAGCAACAATGGAACAATAGACCACTGTCACCTCAGCTAAGGCTCCCTGCTCTTTACCGACTTTCACCAGTGGGAAGAGACCAGGTATAAAGGGGAATCGCTAGATGAATAGGTCAATAAGAGGATAAGGAGTGATTCCTAAGGCCTATTCACAAGAGAGACTCAAGTGTATAGCTTACTTGCTCAAGAAGCAAGGTGATAGACTCTCTAGGAAGGGCTAAAAGGATTCTTGAGGCTAGGGTTTCGGAATATATCTTGTAAAGATGATTCCTAGGCCTAGAAATCCTTGTGGAGAATTGGTCTTTGTATGATCTTTGTGGAATTGGATTTGTTAGGTTGCGGAACCACACGAGACCAAGTGGACCAAAATTAGGTCGAGGAAGTGGAATTGATCACTCAAGGAGGGACTTGACCTAATTGTGGAAGAGAAGATGATCAATGGACAAATCTTCTTGGAATAAGGTGCAAGGATCCAAATCGAGATCCCACCGCCGGAATTTCGTGAAATTTAGAGGGCCTCTAGAGTAAATCCTAGAATAGTAATGAGCAAGAGATCGAAGTCTTTTGATGACTAGAACGTGAAATAATTGATGCCCTAAATAAACTATGGAGGTTAGGCCTAGAAAGAGGAGGAGAGATAAGAAAAATATGTGTAAAGTGATCACCTATGGAAGGACCAATGCCTTATCCCTTGGGGAAGATGGAGTTAGGAGATTTATGGTTTGGAAGAGTTTCACCCAATCAAGGAGGTCTTCAAGCAACTTCGCATGGCATTAAGGCATGGGAGTAGCTACTTGAGATCTTTACACTTCGATATGCAATAAATGATGACTTATCAAGGTATATCTTGACAAAATAATCTCTAGGAATATTCAGCCATTCATACATGGCCCATGCAATGATGCAACGCTATAAAAGAACAAAATTTCCAGAACTTCGTACAAGAAAGCAGTAAATTTCAGACTTGTATAGCGAAAATCCCAATAACATTCATGTGACAAAATAAATGACAAGAGTAAGCATGAAAAAGATTACTTGCATGTACAAATGAGTTTATTTAATCATTATATTATGCCAATAATGAAGCTCCAAGACAAGAGAAATAGATCCAAACATCAAAAGTCATCCATAGCATCCAAACTCGTCCTCCAAAAGGGAATGTGAAATTTTCAAGAGCTACTAAATCCCAATCCAAGTGATGATGATTAGAATGACTCACCTCACTTCTATTTATACAATCACTAATGAGTTCGATTTGCCTAATTGGGCCTATTTGAGCCCCAAATAATAAAATAATGTGCAATAATAACATTCCTTGGTGACAAGCCCACCAAAATAGCTCCATAACATAATAATAAGCCTCTCAAGAGGGTTAAATGATCAATAAAGTGAATCATTGAGCCCTTGAGAAGGTCTAATGGAGTCCAAAATGTG
Source organism: Pinus taeda (assembly GCA_000404065.3). Taxonomy (NCBI): domain Eukaryota; kingdom Viridiplantae; phylum Streptophyta; class Pinopsida; order Pinales; family Pinaceae; genus Pinus; species Pinus taeda. The sequence continues at coordinate 222,416 of APFE030118060.1, forward strand.
CCATTATGTGAGAATGGACCTCAAACATAGTGGACAAGGGGTTGGGCCCTTGTTTCCAAGCAAATCCCTGTGATGCCCTCAAGTGGTTGTGAGGGGCCTTATCCCTTGGGGAAGATGGAGTTAGGAGATTTATGGTTTGGAAGAGTTTCACCCAATCAAGGAGGTCTTCAAGCAACTTCGCATGGCATTAGGGCATGGGAGCATTTACTTGAGATCTTTACACTTCGATATGCAATAAATGATGACTTATCAAGGTATATCTTGACAAAATAATCTCTAGGAATATTCAGCCATTCATACATGGCCCATGCAATGATGCAACGCTATAAAAGAACAAAATTTCCTGAACTTCGTACAAGAAAGCAGTAAATTTAACTTGTATAGCGAAAATCCCAATAACATTCATGTGACAAAATAAATGACAAGAGTAAGCATGAAAAAGATTACTTGCATGTACAAATGAGTATATCCAATCATTATATTATGCCAATAATGAAGCTCCAAGACAAGAGAAATAGATCCAAACATCAAAATTCATCCATAGCATCCAAACTCGTCCTCCAAAAGGGAATGTGAAATTTTCAAGAGCTACTAAATCCCAATCCAAGTTATGATGATTAGAATGACTCACCTCACTTCTATTTATACAATCACTAATGAGTTCGATTTGCCTAATTGGGCCTATTTGAGCCCCAAATAATAAATTAATGTGCAATAATAACATTCCTTGCTGACAAGCCCACCAAAATAGCTCCATAACATAATAATAAGCCTCTCAAGAGGGTCAAATGATCAATAAAGTGAATCGTTGAGCCTTTGAGAAGGTCTAATGGAGTCCAAAATGTGCCATTATGTGAGAATGGACCTCAAACATAGTGGACAAGGGGTTGGGCCCTTGTTTCCAAGCAAATCCCTGTGATACCCTCAAGTGGTTGTGAGGGGCACAAGGACATCCTCATGGGTCTCCAGGTGGATTGAAAATGTTTGTAAACCATCTGTAAGGGTTGCGATGATATCATAAGCACTTTGTGGTGCTCATCTGGACCCCGTAACATCTGCCAAGTGTATGATGCAAGTCTGGAGCCGGTTGGTCATGGTGAACCAGGTGCATCATCCTCATCCAAAAGATGGAACACGAGCAATCAATGAGCGGTGTTGGGGATCCATGAAGTAGTCATTGCTATGGTGGAGGCCCATGGCTCTCAACACTCACCCTACAAGTGTCAATGTGGCCCTCTGGAGGGCTAGGACCCTGTACAGGGAGACCAAGCCCCAAATGGAGACCCACCTGCAATCCTGCATAAGATCCAATGTGTCCCCTTGCTCTCCAATACAAAAAATCATTAGAATAATCAAGTAAAAGAGCTTACAAGTCATGGAATCAATGGGGCATTTCATGGTGGCATGCCCTTCCATAGTGGGCTTTGGCATATACAAAGTGTCTCCAAGTTCAATAAGGGGGTTAATCAAGGACCCTATTAGGTGGTTTCAACCTTTAAAGGAGGTGACATGTCCATGGTACATCCCTCAAGTGGTAGGTGGCAAATGATATAGTAATGGAACGAAGTGGGGATCAAGAGAATCATCCTGAACACATGTCATGGTGCAAGGGTAGCTATAATAAGGGAAGCCCACACCTAGGTATATGAGTGTAGAAGGGAGCAAATCGTGGTACATGAGTTACCCCAGCTTTTTTTTTCCCACCCTTCTTCATATGCCTTTTGCCTTTGATTTTTCTTCATAACTACTCAGGGTACCAAGGGATGAGAGCATGATGTGTAATATATAGTAGTGGATACCCCCTTAAGGTGGGGCAATTCATCACCCACCAGGGGTTGGGACAACCATGGGTTCCTTAATGATGGAGGGGGCTCATCTATGGCCCATAGGAACCAGGGTGATGGCCATGGATAAGGGGTAGAGCTCATGTTTGGCTTTTCCCCACGTGCTAAATTTGTATGTCCCGGCCATATTCTGCATTTTGTGGTACATTTCCTGTTGAGAGTGGCCAAATTATGCTTTTTCTTTTCTTTTTAGCTGCATCAACCTCTAGGCATCGTTCCAAGCCCGATCCAAGGTGTGGACAAGGGGAGGGGTAGGCTAACCCTATGTGGACCTTGTTGTCGCGCAAATTGACACGACAACGCTCAGACCGGGGGTTGTCACTCTGATCCCCGATCCCTCCGTTTAAGCCTGTCTCCCGCGGCTAAGGGGGGTAGACCCTGTGAGATGATGAAGACCAACTGTCGACCAGTTGGTTGGGAGACACGAGACACGATAAGATAAGCACTAGATAAATTTGATTTTAGCAGACCAGTGCCTTAAGAGATTATTAAATCGATTACTTGTTAGATGATTATAGAAACATGAAACGTGAACAGCAATCATTTGTCATCAGCTAGGACGACATCCAGCAACTGAAGACTTCGACAAGATAAATGCCCAAAACCACCACAAGAACCAGATATCAATTTCGCGTCTCGACTTGAAAGCTCAGATCTCAGCATGAAAGATAATAATTGAAAAACAACTGAATCTAGCAAAAATAAATTTCCACGATGAATTTATGGCTTTTTCAGACAAAGATTTTAACTTTAAAACAAAAACTAAAAAAAATCAATCCTAAGCCCTAGAAGAAAATTTTTA
>APFE030118061.1:0-13766 GCA_000404065.3 Pinus taeda
TCTCCAGTTTAAGATAGGAAAAACACTTCTTCTATTGGGGACGTATGCTATTTTTCTTCTATTATTGCTTTAGTTGATGAGGTTCGTGAATCTCTAGCATGGATTTCGGATCTGAGTACCTCAGGAATTTTATGTTTTCCTGCAAATGATGGAATATGAGTTGAGTGGGTGGTGTAGAACTACGAGGTCATGGTGGGGTGAGTGATGATGTTGGAATTAAGATTTTACCTCTACCTAAAATCTACATTTAGAATCTCTTTCCTTATGCATATCATAATTTTTTTTTTTTAATGTAAAAAGAAAAGACTCCTATATACACTTACCTGGAAACAACGCTAAAATATTTAGTTATTTAATTGATCTTAAATTACTCGCATGAATGATCAATGAGGGCTAGTAAACATATGAAGTGTAAGTGAAATGTATGTGCTAGAAGTATTTGGTTATTCACACAAATTCTAAATTAAAATGACTTATCGAAATATAAATTGTAAATTAAATCAAGTTATTGAAATGCACATTATAAAATTAGTTATTCCTAGAAAATAAGATTATCTCTGTAATGATGATCACACTCTTTGCTTTCAAACAAAACTACTTCTACTTATAATATTCCACACTTTACTTTAAAATAGAAATCAATCTCACACTTTACATAAATGAAATAAATCCATACTTTGCTTAAATGAAATTCACATTGCTTCATTAATGAAAATGACACTTACCTAAGAAATCTCATGTCTAAAGAAAACCACACATCTACATGAATAAAAATCACACTTGCATGAAAAATGAAATGAAACAAACTCTTTCTTAAAACATACTCACACGTACTTGAATTAAAGATCATATATGCTTGAATTTAGAAACTAATTCTACAAATTAATCTACTGCCTCAGATGAAACTCTGTGTGAAACTAGATCTTTACAGAGATTTTATAAATCACGTTTAGCTATTCTAGCTTTGTCAAACACATCATCTATAACACATTTTGAAAAGGAACAATGGATGTCAACTTTTAACATGATGATTTAAATTAAAGAAGGATCTATAAATAGTAATAAAATAAGTTTGAATCGATTTTTAAATAATAATTTAGGAGAATTCTAAAGTTTCAAGTAATAATAATAACTAGTTTATCTATTTTTAAAAAATTCATAATCTTCTCATAAGTAAGAAGGAAAAATCCCTCTCATTAACACCATAGCACCTTAACTTTTGAAAGTCTAAAATTATTTACATTCATATTAACTTATGAATATACCAAACACATCGTAGCTTTGGTAACCACTCCATATCCAACCACTAATAAATCCTTTTTCTGATTAAACTAATAAATAGATCCATTTCGTAAAATCCTAAATCTATTATAACAAAATTATTAGCACTAAATAAACTATATAAAAACTCTCTAAATCAAATAGAAAATAACATTTCACCAATACAAAAATAAATATCAAATTACTTTTTTTTCCATTAATACAACTAAAATAACCCTTCTATATGACTTACTATCAGGCCTCATAGTCTTGGCATTTTAGTATAGAGGGGATGAGCCAATGGCCCACGGGTGGGGAATGTAGGATGATATACCTTAAGCCTTAAGGCCTTTATTGTTCAATGTTTTCTAGGTCTCGTAATGTTTATCACAGTCGCAAATTACATGATATAGTCAGATAGAGACATTTTTTTTTCTCACAACGTCCAAAGCAACCCATTTATGGGTGAGTTATGATTATATCGAATCTCCGTAACCTATGGGTATATTTTTATATATATAATATTAATATTTATTTATATATATATTTATCACAATATATCATACTATTATATATATATACTTATATATTCTACTATATATCAACTATATATTTAAATATAAGCGGTAAATCTTTAACTCACCCATCAAATTGAAGTTTTTAAAAATTAAGCAAATTATATTGATGACATGCATATTTTAAAATGCTCAATAATCATTAAATAATGAAAATATCGGTAATTTAACCCTTGAGGCAAATTATATATTATTTAAATGAATATTTATATGTTTAAGTGAAATTTGATTTCAAATAAGTGTGGAAAAAAGGAGAAAATTATATTATTAGTTAAAAATAATGATAGTAACATTTTTTGGAAATGTTTTGTAGTTTTATTTTGCTCAGAGATGGAAATAAGAAATTCTAGTTTAATTTGTGCTTGAATTAAACTATGAATTAAAATAAAATTCCATTCTCATAAAAATGTGTAAATAGTTAACTAAGTATAATTAACTTAATTTGCTTAGGAATTTCATGTTGGAAGTATTTCGGTAGTCAAGTATATGCTCTCCCTAAATTTTAGGTGTCCAAGATGAGTTTATTTGAATTTTAATTAGATAAATCAGTTTGACTGAGTTATAGATATTTAAATTAGTTCTAATTGTTTGTGGAACTAGTAGAGGTTTAGTAGTGAGTTGGTGAATTGGTGCATCATCAAGTGCTATTCCGTCTAACTAAATATTATCTCATAAGAAACTCATGCATGTTAGTTCAGAGAAAGAACTAGTTGAAACTAGAGTGCAGGGACAATATACTATGAGTTGTAGAATGATCCGAGTTGTACAGGTCATGCATGCAATCAGAGAAGGACCCATGTTTGGATTGCATAGTTTTTTTTTTTTTTTTTTTTTTTCTGGGCAAATGCTAAACTATTTATATTAAGAAAAGAGAAAAAGATATATACAAGAGGTCGAAACCTCTTAGAGCGTATGAACAGCTCTCTGTCAAGTTTTCCAACCAAAATTTGTGATTACAAGCTTTGACAAAGTGCCTATTCTCACAATTACAATTCCAGTTTGCAGAATTAAACATAAAGACCTAGAATTTTAACAAAATGCATAAACAAAACAAGGATGCCTGTTGAAAGAGGACACGCGTTGAAGGTACTCCAGGCGTCCCGGACTGGGCACACGTAACCAAAACCAAAGGCAAGCTGAGCATAGGGGCAAGCACGTTGCTTCCCGAATGGGGCACAGGTGGCGCACGGAATCAAGACCATAGACAGGCTGAGCGCAGGTGGTCATTGAACCAAAAAACCAAAGGCAAAAAACGCTGGAAAATACCTTAATCCTTCCTTTCCTTTGCTGTCGCATGTTCTTCTACGTCCTTCTGCTTTGCAGCTAGCTGCTCTGCTTCCCATTCAGCTTCCTCCCGTTCAGGATCAGGCACACACTCAATTTCCATCCCAGCCGGAATGTCCTCCAGCCACAGAATTCCTGGAGGGAGGATGGGATACAAGCGACCTCCAAAGAAGCGCGTAGGCTTCTTGTCTTCTGCAGGCAGCTTCTGAGCTTGGGAATCCGTCTCCTGGTGCTGGGCCGAGCTGGTAATATCCATATCTATAAGACTACATATTTCGCGAAGGGCTTCATGCTGCTCCTCAGAATGCACAGCTGTGCTTTCCTCTTCGAGCTTGCTCTGAGAGGAGGGTTGGTAGGAGCTTTCCTCCTGGCTTCCGCTCTAAGAGGAATTGTTGGAGCTTGGCTCCAGCTCCTTAGAAATCCCCTTACCCTAACCATCTTCGTCTTCTTCCTCCGTAAATAAAACAGTAATTAAGGTGGAAACTATAGGCTTGTTAGTGCGGCAGATGTATTTGAACTTCACCGTCTGCACCGAGTTGTTGGTATCTGAGTTGGAACCGTTAGAGCCAGGGGAGCTGGGCGAATCATAAGCCAATGGGGAGACCCGCCGCGGGCTATGAACGCCACTGCCACCAGGATTCCTGCCACGACGCGGCGAAGCATGACCTCGAAGAGGCATTCTGAACCTGCCGAAATGTAACAGGGTTTTCTTAACTCTACTTTCCGTGAGAAGACGTGACAGAAGGGACCAAATCTCACGCTGCTCCCTACCTCTGAAGCGACTCTGCTTCACTCTTACACTCCCCTTCTCTGCCCACAAACCCACATTTTCTTGCAGAGCAGAGCCGAAATTCTTTGCCTGTTCAGACAGGCCTATCAAACTGAAATCCCTGCGCCCAGACATTCTGGCAACTTCTACCTTAATTCCTTGGTAGCTCGGGCGATAGGAATGGCATTGAATGCCATTGAATGCGCGTTTAATGAGCTTCATTAATCGCAGGTGGGATTGCCTTCGTCCCGATGACTCCTCGTGGCGGTCACGTGGCTAGCTCCAAACAACGTGTCACCTGCATCCGGGTTGGATTGCATAGTTATGGAAGAGGGATTTACCAATTAAATATGGTTTGATCCTAATAGGAATTGTGTAATAAAATAGGGGCTCGGTAGGTGGCAGAAATTGGCTAAGTGTTTGTCAGTGCAGGCTTGTGAGGCAGTGAATTGATCACACTTGTGCAGGAATTATTTTATTGAGAACAAGCTTTATATTATCACTCAAATTTGTCATCAATGCAATAGATAGTCAGTGTTTTGAGTAGTGGCTTTCCCTAGAGAAAAAATTGTCTTATGTGTCTTTGATTATCTTCCTCTTATCGATTATTGTTTTCATTGATCTATTGGTTTCCATTGTTTAAAGAGTAGAGTATATTATCGTCTTGTGTTTTAGTACATTACATGAGCTGTGAATCTACATGAAAATCTACATATTTAATAGAAAGAAGTAGCGAGACATTAAATAGAAGAAATGAATATGAGTGAATGATCTAAATTATTGTTTGGTAAAATAAATTATGCAAAACTATAAAAGAGAATAAAATGAAAACACTTAGTCTAATTGATAGAAGAAATGACCATTTTGTAGGTACTTAATGTTTCTCAAAATCAAGTAGATATTTTTAAGTATCACAAGTTTAAGTTGTTTAACTTGAAAAGATTGAGCATTCCATGGGTTTTTCAGGGTGTTGAATTCATTTACGCATTCAAAAGTGAATTCTAAATAAGAAATCAAAATCTTTCTCAAAATTGTATTGTTAGGTTTCTGCCAAAAGTTCTATTTCATATATTAGTTAGACTGCATGAAAGGAAAAAGCTCAAATCTCATCGATTTTAATTTTGTTCAAAAATATCTTCTTATATAGTTTTACAAGGTTTAAGATGACCAAACACAATCTCTAATATGAAAGTGCATGGGAACTTATGTTGATCTTAAAAATATGTATAACATGCCTAGGACACTCAAAGTGTTACATTTACTTACATATGAAATTGTTGTAGCTATTGTGACAACACCTCCAAAAATCCTTGTAAACATAAAATTCTTGGACCCCCTACATCAAGCCTAAGCTTCGGCCCCGTTAGGCACTTCCTGAAGGTTCGTCAGTGTCAGTAAATCTGAGGGAAACCCAAATTTTTGGCTAAGTTAAGCCAAGTCACAAGTTCATGAGATAAGACAAGGTCGCATAATCAAAACATGATTATAACATATAACCATTACCAAGGCAACTCTTGCAACCTCGGTGATTCGCCAGTCATAAAGTCGTAAGGTCACACTTCTGACTACCTAGATTCCATGCGACCTCGCGACACTGTGACCTTCCTAGTCGCGAAATCACAAAGTTGCCTTAGTTACTGCCAGTCACTTTTACGACCACGCGACCATGCACTCCGTGGCTCGCAAGGTCGCTAGGTCACAATATCACATTTCCTATCTGCATCTTCCAACGCGACTCCGCGACCCTTGCGACCTCCACACGTGCAATGATTTTATAAATAGGAGGGCACCTTGGTCGCATTTGACAAAGCTGTATTGGTGGCACCTGAAGACATAAATCCCTTCGAGCTAACTTCGTGTGCGTGTCTAACTTCGGTAAGTAACGATCCTCCCTCCTACAATGATTATTTTCTTTCAAATGGCATAAATTGCATCTCCTGACCTCCAGCTTACCTCATGCCTTAGGTTTGAGCCCTTTAATTTTCTCTCCTTCCCGTTGGTGCCTCATAAATTACCCTAGCCTTCCCCTACTCCTTCACTCAAGTTTTCAGTTCTCCTTCCACTTGATCCTCCTTATTAGATCAAGAAACTGAGGATTTATCCTTTTGAAAGTGACCCTGGTATCCCAAAGTCGTTCAGGGCCTCCTCTAAGACAATATGAATCTTAGTTGCACATCCCGTGGCTGCAATATCCTTCCCTCTATGACTCAGTGACTCCACGACCTCGCGACTCCTCTTTCCCTACAACCTCCTACCGTTGCGACCTCGCGATTCCTCTTTCCCTGCAACCTCCTACCATTGCGACCTCGCGGCTCCTTCACCCGCTTTGCGACCCATGATCTACCCCTACGCATCTCGACCTCACGGTCACGCTCGACCTGTGACCTCAGCCACACTATAGCATTTTTTTTCATGAGATACCTTGTGACTCGCTCATCCCCGTGACCTTCCTCTCACTGGCTAAATTTTCGTTTGGTATTTTTAATTTATGTTCATGCCCTCTCTCATCGTGGGATTGCATTTTTGACATGCCAAGTGATGTCAAGCTCGAGTGCATATCCATTTCCTCTTTTCAAGATGAGATGGGTTACCCGACTACTAAAATAGCTCAAGGTGCATCAAGAAGTGGGGCATGGGAAACAAATCCAGACGAACAACCACCTATGTTCACAGATATCACGTGCAACAAAAGTAAGACCACTAGGCTCTCTTGGTATGAGATCTACAAAGAATTTGCTAAGAGGGATATCCTGGAGACACAAGAGGACTTTCACGTATATATCAACATCAAAAGGTGAAGGTTACATAAAATGGCGGCTCATACACTGATATTCTCGTGCGCTAAAATCATCTAATGGGTCATGCCGTGTATAAGCACAAAACACTGGATGATTACGGGTCATAATGGGGTGCCTATAGCTAACATTGCTTCCATGAATATAGACGCCTACTATAAATTGCCTGAAAAGAAGCAGATTTTTAACACCAAGTGGATCGCCGGATTCACTACCTCGACGAAAGACATATTGAGGGATTGGTGGCAAGAACCTATGAAGTTTTGGGTCATGACAGACCAGGCATACAAGGCCGAAGGGGTACATAGGGTATATCAGTTAATTGTTGCAATGATGTGTCGACTATATGGCAAGGCAAACTAAGATGTGTTTTATGGCACATGGGTCCCACTCATGTATGTCATCGCCACTCAGGGAATTATTTTCAATTGGGTGAGCATCTTGTCATCGTCCTTGAGGACCAACATAGCCACCACCCAAAGCCCAGCTCTTGAGCAACCCCCAAAATTTTATATCTCTTTGTACCTCCTTGACGGTGTATGTTCGAGGTGCCACTTCGAACATTGGAGCTGCAATTGGGACTCATCAGTACGCCTACTCATCCACTGCCACTACAAGGTCTTCTCGGACATGGATTATAGAGCCACGTTGGATATAATATCGGAGACATTTATCTTCTCGTTATACCAATTGTTGTTTGGGGAAGATCCACCTTGCATGTCAAAAATAGCCATGAGGACCGTAGTTAAAGTAACTCACTAGTTCCTTATTGATCAAGGAACAGTAGTCAGGGTGTTTGGTACTCATAAAGCTCTTCATGCTCTACCTGAGCTCGTCATAGATAGGACTCTTCTACAAGAGGTCTACTACCAAATGACATAGGATTTCTCAAAAGTGTTGCACAAAGGTAACAGGAAACCTTGGTCACCTTTTCCTCTTAATATTGGGGCGTACATAGTAGAAAACTTCAAGCAAGTGGAAGTAGACGCTGAAGAACTCGATGGGAGCCATTTTGTAACCCTGAATTATAGAACGTATGACCCCAAAAAGATCATAGTTTCACACTGTAGGAAGGAAAAATTCAGTTGGTCTTACACGCACACTAGAAAGGACCTCCAGGACAGAATTAGGAACTAGTATAACTCCACAAGCGAGATCATCCCCATTGAGCAATAGGCCATAGAATATGAACTCCTTGATGATTTCTAGGCTGATGAAAGCCTTAGAGAACAGCAAAGAGAGCCGAGACATTAGGGATCCTGGGGGAGACTATGGTTGTAGTTTATGAGGAGATGGAAAAACTACACCACACTATAGCTCCCATAGTGGCTATTCAAAATCACTCAAAGGAAAGGGTTGCCATCCTCAAAGAGGCCATGACTACCCTAGGTAAAATATGTGAGTGGTTTGAAAAGTATCTTGAAGCCCTGGCAGTAGTCCCTAGGAAAGATTGATTTGCTATGCAGAATACCAAGGTCCGACTTCGTATCAAAATGCAGTCCAGAGAAAAATTCGTCAAAGATGCAAAAAAGGTGCTGGCTTCCTACAGGAAATTTTTCAGCTGTTTGGAGTCAGTGATCCAACTGCATGGATCCCATTCTATAGGACAAATTGGATAGGTCAAAAATCAGGAGGAGATCAACAATGAGGTGCAAGCATTCGTGGAAACATATAGACGAGTTTCCCGCGCAAAAGATATGTCGGGCTCAGTGGAAAATATCAAGCATTATATTGTGGAACCAGTGAGGCTCTAGACCAAGTTTGGTACCCTGGACAACCATATACGTGCCAAGAGAAATATCCTTATCCTAGACGTATTGGAATGCTTACACTGACATGATGAAGGCTAGCCACCAATCTCTCCCATCGTGGTAGAATACAACATATGGCGCACTTACGTGACTGAAAATTTCGAGCTCAACATTCCAGAACTCGCCATTTGCAACTTGGTCAACTATGATGGTAGCCATTTCCTTTTTTTGTGTGTACTATGATAGCAGAGAATACTCTATGAACACGAAAGGTCACATAGAATGCTAAGAGTCATTTGGTTGTTGAAAGGTCACTAGGAATTCCAAGAGTCAAGAGTAGACCAAAGGTCTCTCTCATCTTATAAATGTAACCTCGCGTCTCATTTGAAAGGGCTTTTGAGCGAAGGACTTTTGGATAACAATAGACATATTTCTTAAGATAAGTGTGGTTCTTCTAGTCAATACAAGAGTTAGTTGTACATTTTCACTGTTGAATGCTTCAAATATCTATGTGTTGGTGCCATGAGTATTTTGTTTCACTTGATGGATCGAATCTTCCCGAAAGCTCCTTGATGTGTAGTCACTCCACATGCTATTTCATATCCTGAATCTAGTTTTGCTACATATGAATGGTATTTTGTTTATTTCACTCTATACGCATGCCAATGAACTATTTCTTTAGGTATTAGTACAATCTTTCTTTTGACTACACAGCTATGTATGTTTGTAAATGGTTGATTATTGTAAACTGATTTTGCAATCATTAAGCAGTATCTATTTAATTTGCAAAAGTCTTATTTAAAGTCCTACTAACAGTAACTTTACGTGAGACTATGTGGTTTATCTCTTGCTATTCATGGTATATATATATATATGATACATGATACTTATTAATTATTCTCTTATGTTTCTTAAAACTCATACCTTCTCCTATGTTTATATCACACCTCTATCCAAAGCTAGCTCTGCAAAACTCAACGGAAGTCGGGCCTACATACCGGAAGGCATATCCAACATACTTAGTGCAGGCTCTAGATGGGAACATACACCAAAGAGATCCTGTTGACTTTTTGTGATAAATTCTAGCCCATCAATAGATTTGGCGCTAGAAGGAGGGCCATGGAAAGCACTAAAATCCCTCCTCACATAGAGACTTCCCATCAAGGAACTAATCAACCTAGGCCTCCCACAGCCCTTGAAGTATGGTATAACCGTCCGTTCAGGCCACCCTTCACAAAATCACTCTAGGAAGAATCTCCTATTCCCCTCCTTGAAGACACCCTTGGATGGGAGGAACTTCCCACGTACGAAGTCACTAATGAACAACTTAGGGATTTGCGCCCAATCCCACACCAACTCGCTAGGGGTTGAAGATGTATCCCTCCCACTAACTCCCTAGCCAACTGTTGCACCTCCAACCTTTAACATACACGTCAAGGCATCCTAGTTAACTCTGTATTATAGTTAATTGGCTTAGCCCCTCGATGATTATGAAAACGTCATCGAAAGACTATCTATCAAAAGGTTTGAAAGCTAGCCAGAAGATGAAAGGGGGAGCCTAAGAATACCTTTACTGGCAAGAATAACTAGACACATAGAAGGGAGGTGCATAGGGATAATCATTGAATCACTAAGTTAACCACTGTCAACAATCAACCTCTCACCGAGGGAACTCATGGGATCTTGGGACAAGAGGCTGGGGACTACCTTAGAGACCGAATAAACTTTTACAACAACCAACATCTCCTTAGGAACCAAAGAGACAACTAGAATGTGAGAAACACGAGAGATCTAGGACATCTCAGACTACCAAGAAGAGACGCCAGACACCCCCCTCGCACTAGTAGGAGGTCAGGTATGGACAGTGAATTAGAAGGCAATGATCGCCACCTCCTTTTCAACCCTAGACCGAACCGTTGGCCCCCACCACTAGCTTAGATGGTGCAATCCCCTTTAAACGTTAGAGGCCTCCTCCATGATATGCCCCGACATTCTGAGAAACACCTCCCAAAATTCGACCTGGAGAAAGGCTCTCATGGCTCTACCATCTGATGCAATTTTTCCGATGTACATCAATCACAAGGAGTGCTCCTCTTCCATACCTACATTGGTCACCAAGAGTGCTCCTCTTCCATAATCACATTGGTCACAAAGAGTGCTCCTCTTCCATAGCTACATCAATATCAAGGATTTTTCTCCTTTCATAGCTACCTGTAACATTGTTTTCAAACCATTTGTGAGAATTTATAGATGCATAATTTTAACTATGATACATATCATAATCTATTACTTAATATTACTAAAGAAACTATTGCTCATTTTTCATTTTGTGTGAATAATTCATGTTCACTTCTGGCATTCTTCCAAGCCTTTGTGTTCTTTGTTGAACACCTACTTCTTGTAGTTTCTCTACATACAACACATCTGTTAGCATATTTCCCACATCAATATGCCTGCAATGGCATAGCAGATTAGTTCACATAACAGTATATATATCCATCATATATGTTCATCATATATATTCTTTGTAATCATATGTATGCCAAACTTAACCATGGTTACTTATCCTTGAACCACTTCTTACTTTCCTTTTTTTATGCAACCACCCAGTCGGTTGTCCTGCGAGACATCTATCCAATGTCTTCGTGCATACCTACACACAAGGTATATTATACACATTGATATACATATCATATTTCAATTATGTAACACATGTAGTCATACGGAAATCATATATACTTCTTGTACATAGTACCATCTATGCTACTGCCCATCATACCATCATCATGGTAGCACCTACATGACATAAATTTTATCGACATATTTTTCCACCATGTTAGTATCATGAAAAGTGTTCCTTTATCTATTTCTAGTGAATAGAACATTGTGCTCAGTTTATAAGGAATTTTCATGAACATGGTTCATCCAAGAAAGTTTTATGTTAAGATCAGATCATGTTCAGATTTCATTTGGTTGTAACACAATATCAATAGCATAGTATTGTATTCATGCATATTTTCTTCTTAATCATAACTTATGCTTAATGTTTTAAAGAAGACTATTAACTCATAGCTTTTGAAGTTTAATAATTATTATATCATACTTCATTCTTAAAGATTTCATATCATATGATTTACTATTTCCCTTTTTATGCCTCAACAACTTGTTGGCCATGCATAATTTAGTGTAGTTATACATGAAAGTTTTTTCTACTTTCAATCCTACACCCATTTTAGTTGTAAGTGTTTATGACCTCAGGGTACTTACATTTTAGCTCCTCTTTAACATTAAATCACCCTTAACCAAAAGATTATTTATCCCTTTTATGAACTCCAATTTGAATTATGCAACATTTCTTATGTTGTCTAGACACATTATCAATTCAATCCAAGAAGAGAACCTTCCAAAATTGCTTGGTACAAATTATGCATTTCTATGTTTATGATATCAATCTATTTCAATAGATTGTTAGATATCATTTAATTGGCCCAGTGATCCATACAATTTGTACTCAAGGATACTTATAGGTTCCATTATGCATATCGATCGAAAGATGCATATGTCCTGGAAATCTATTTAAGTTAACTTTCCCCTTAATCGTACTTTGTTCCAACTGAATAACAAATTACATTGTATGTAGATGCATTAATCAAAGGATTAATTTGAACGAAAATTTCTACTGTTATATAGACTTGTACTATAACATTTTCTCACCATCATAACTTTATTTCCTAAAAACCTTTACCATGGCATATAAAATTTTTACCATTTATACTTTTTATAACATGATGACCATAGTTTAATCTTTGGCTGAAATCAATTACCACATAATTCCTAATAAGCATGGTAAATCTATTTTTTGTTTTTATCATAGTCCATTTTATGAGAAAGTGTGATTCTTTCACACATGAAGGCAACATATGTAAGTATGCCCCTCAAGTAATCAAATCTTCCTTCTATATGCATTACTTGTTATTGATTTTAAACAAAATCTAACAACATTAATTTTAATTCATTTTCTCACTAAGGCACATGGCATGCTATAACAACTTAGTTATTAGATTTTCCATGACAGTAAGGACTAATATCCTTCAGTTTCCTTATCCAACCTGACTCTTAACATAAGCATAAGTTATTCATGCATAATTTTGCTATTTATCCTTGGCACATAACAACCATGCATGTATGCTAACAAAAATATATAACTTTAGTATAGTTCAAGCAACTCAAATCCGATACATGGAGGAAAAAAACCAAATATTTACATGATATGTCTATTTGTAAGCATCGCTTAGTAGTACAACCTTGATTCTACAAGTCACAAACTATCAATCCTTGCACAACACCACTATGCCCAACATCCAAGCAGCAAAACACACAGTCTATCACAACACAAAAGAAACTCCACACTACTTTACCAATATAATCATTAGGTCACACTCCCCCTTAATAGGCATTGGGGTAACCAACATCTTTATGATTGTTGAACAATGACTTTTACTTTCTTTCAAAATTTAAGATATCATAAGGTTGACTAACGAATCCAAAACCAATACGAGAATTCATCAACAAGTGTTTACATGGAAGATTCATATGACTCATTACTTGCATGGATATTAAGATTGATCCTCTTCAAAACATGTGTAATTGAATGACCACTCAACCAGACTATGGTAACACATACAAAACAATTCATGACAATCCATTAGTATATGTATCATTACACAACAATAAAATAATGATACAACTCTCGACTTTCTCTATTATATGATCCTCCTTTCAAGTATTAGGTGATTTTATTGATTCATGCATCTACGCAGCAATTGTACCATTTTTCTTTTATTCACCAATTAAAATTTAAAATTTTACCTATTGGAATAATCAATTTTATTTCATTCCAATATAGTTTTCTACATGGCTCATCAAACGGTACATCTTATGGATGTCGTGAATTTGGGATTTTGATCCAATGGTAGAGATTGTGTTAGAGGTTTAACCAAAACCCTTTTAGTTCCTCCTCGTAATTAATTTATAAACATAAGACCAAATTTTGCCCAATTTTCTTTTATGTACATCTAGTAGCTATCATGTATTTTACCTTCACTTTTGAAACCACAACCTCCACATGCTCAAGCATGAATATTTGGAGATTTACATGAAAAATCAACCCAATAAAATATACTAGAATTGTAGGTAGAAAAAATCCTTTGGAAATCATTATACAAAAGCATTTAAATATTTTACCCAATTCCACATACTATGTTCCATACTAAACATAGTGATGATCAAGTTCAAATTCAAAAGAGGTCTCACCCATCCATATACGTTCAAC
>APFE030118093.1:7166-34101 GCA_000404065.3 Pinus taeda
AGCTCAGAATCTTTGATACCCAACTGTGTGCGAAGGGTATGAAAAATGTTTGTGAACTCCGGCAGATCTTGGTCTCGTCCCTGCCGCAGTGTGGTCCATTTGATGTATTTGTCCTCATATCTTTTGATAGGGTAGTACTGCTCCTTGATGGCATCTTGGAATGAATCCCAAGTGGGTGCGACTGAAAATAGTGAGCCTGTGCTTTCATCCTTCTGCTCGCAGTAGGTTTCCCACCAGTCCTTGACGTGGGGGGTTGCTTTTAGAAGACCGAAAAAAATCTTTTCCTGACTTGAAAATTCATGAACAGAAAAATAACCCTCTAGCAGATTTAACCATTTATCTACGACATCTACATCTATCTGACCCTCGAATATGGGGATTTCAAAATTAACTTGTACCTGAAAGGGCATGGCGTTTCCAGAGTAGCTGCTGGAAGCCGACGCGTCACCTTTGGGTAGCCGCTAAAGAATCTGCACAAAGTTATCCATCATCGCGTTCCTTTGTCGCTCGAGGGCTTCTTCGAGCAAGATTTTGATAGGATCTACTGCCCCCTCGCCTTTCTTCTCATCTGCCATGGGAGGCCGTCGGGATTTGCGAGGCTGGTCTTGCAAAGGTTCGACCAGTTCAAGCCCTAACTCCTTATATCCCGACCTCATTGGGGACATGCAAAGAAAAATAGAGAAAACGCAAACCGCTCTGATACCACTGATCTGGATTTAAACAAGAACGCAATAAAATACAGAGATAACCATATACACAAAGATGCAGCGGAAATAATACTTCATTTCATTAATGGAAAATACTCAAATATTCTTACAACCAGAAATGGAAATAAACCAGCTAGGGTGATGGTAGCTTATCTCTGAGAAGAGATGTGTGGCTCCATGCCTCTGAACTGTTCTCCAAACTGTATTACAATGAGGCTGGAAGGCCTATTTATTGTGGAGAAACAATGGAAAACCCTTCACATTCCAAAACCTAACCCTAGAAGATGAAACGTCAAATTGTGGGCCCCTTTTGGGTAAATTGGTACATCAATTTCCCGGGGTCGTAACTTTGGCATACGATCTCCGTTTGATGCGTACGATAGCTCGTTAGAAAGATATATCCAAGCACTACCACTTTGGGAAGGGAAACATTGATTCATGCACCCATGTTTCCCCCAGATTTCCCAAAAAACGTCGTTTAGGGCCTCAAAACGGCTTCGGAAGTTCAGGAGCTGAAAAACTGCTGAAAATAGTAAATTGTGCTACAATTTAGGAAACTGAAAAGACTGAAAGAGACAGTTGTGGGGGTCCAAATGGGATAGGTGGGTGGCCACCAACATCCACCTGGATCATAAATCCAAAGTCTTTTATTATTTCAAAAATTCTCTAGCTTAGTACAAATCTGCTTGATAACTATTCAAGGGTTCAACCCTAATAACTCAAAGGAGGAGTTATTTATACAAAATTTTGTAAAAGATCTACAATCTGTTTGGAGTAGAATACCAAAATAGTACAAAATTACAAAAATAGAACAACATAATAGGAATCGAGAAACTATTGAAGAGGTGGCTCTATCCTTTGGGATTTTGTCAATGGTCCAGCCTGAAAACACTGATGAGTTGTCTTGTTGTTAAAATGAGAAATTAATCAATTGTTTCACACAATTTATCCCATCTTTCTTCACTTGGAATTTCCACATTCACCATCTTCCTACATGTTTCATCCACCTCTGTGTATCTCTCGAAATTAGGCTTGGTGAGAAATAAATGTTTAATTTCATGCAATATGGTTAAATCAAATTCCAAGGCTTCTAGAAAATCCCTCCTTGTTATTTGTCCTTTAAATCCTGGAAATTTCGTTCTGTCTACTGCAATAGCATATAAATCCTTACAATAATCATCTAATATAATCAATTTATCATTCAAACCTATTAATCCTAGCAACCCTTTCTGATTTAAAACATTAAACTTTGATTGAAATCTGTTGACAGAAATATCCAGGGTTTGACATTTAGTTTATAATTGGTTGATCAAATTCCTTTTTTGTAATACCTTCTTGATCTCTAAAATGGTAGTTGTTCTGTCAGAGATATTTATTTCATCTAATTCTTCTCTACTCTTTGAGTTCAAAACCTTTATCATATATGTGGCTTATGTTGGCTTTGTATTCAAGGTTGCTTTCTGTTCTTCTATGATTGCTTTGCATCTAGTAATGAGTTCTTGCTACTCAAAAATAATCTATATGGATGGCCATACTTTTGTCATGGATTGGCTTATTTTTGTCCAAATACTTTCCTTGGCATAAGCCAAAGAGTCTGCCATTAGGGACTCGGTCTCTAACTTATGGATTTTAAGCTCCAATTTGTGAGTCTTCTGCATTTCCTGCAAATACAAAGTATCATTTTGTACTTTCTACAAATCTAGATTTTGGAATTTTTGCAGTAATTTCTTATTTTCTTGTCCTTGTATGGACAACCCTTGTGCTAATCTGGTTGGATCAGTTGTTGTTGATGTAGACTTAATGGCTACTGATTACGAACTAGGCTATGTACCTGCAACTTCTATTGGGAATGCTGTGAGTGGAACCATGGCAAGTTGTGTTGCTTCCTTCTCATTTAATAAACCTTCCATTTGCTCTTCCATTTTCTTCAACATTATATTCTGCTCAATGATAATTTTGAGCATATCCTCCTTTTGTTGTTCACTTTCTACCATATCCTTGGTTAAAGGATCTTCTATTGAAGGCAACTTTAATTGTTTCTTCAATGCAGCAATGTCTACATCTTTATTCTTAAGGAGTAGCTCTGTAACTTTTACATCTTTGGGATCATATCCCACTTTAATAAAAAAATCCTCTAATGATTTTATTCTGTTGTCTTTATCTAGAGAAGAAATATTTTCTAACTTAAGTTCGGACTTAACATTAGATAGGGCAGTTCTAAGTTTAGAAAGAGACATGGCTATAGTTGTCATAGTAGAAAACAACATCTCACTAGTCTACCTGTGCATATCCATCTGGTCAATTGGATGAATTTGATTAGTGTGAAATGAAAACATGGTATTTTTGTAATCAGATGGTGATTTAGGAAATGGAATGTGGGCTTGTAAGAAAGCCATTGGCATTCTACATTTCTCACTATCAAAACCATAAAGTAGTCTGTGTTTGGAGGTTGAAGTTTGTTTCCAAAACTGGTTGTACACATTGGACTTTAAAGTCTCATTTTTCTGCTTAATTTCTAGGAACCTTGAAAAAATATTTTGATCATCTGAAGAGCTAGTTCCTGTGGACTTAATAATTTCTAGAGGCTCTCTAGAAGGTGAATTTGTAGGAGGAGTAGTTGAAGCACAAATTGTGGGAGGAGTGGTTGAAGCACTAACTCCTGCTGATATAGACACTTTTGGATCTCCAAGATCAATGATCATTGGTGGAGACTCTTCTGCTGATGTGACCAAGCTAACCTTAGGCTTCGTTTGTTGAAAAATGAATCCATTCATAACATCTTCAGTAGATGAAGTTTCCTCTCTCAGCCTTTTCTGTTGCTTACTCTGAGCAACAGGAGTTTGTTCAGTGGGGGTAGACAAGACCTGCTCATCTTCTTCTTGAAGAGTCCCATCAACCCATGTTTCTTGATTCATACATTTTTCTATTTCTGGCCTTTGAGTATGGTTATAAGGAGTCATCTTGAAACTAACTCTCAAAGAAGAATGATTCCAAAAGGATCATAGGACCAGGTGAAATTGGGCTGAAAATTCATCTTCCTCAATAGTGTATCTGCCTCAACAGTGTATCTGCCTCAACACCAGCTGATCTGGTGTTGCAAATAAATGATCCAATATGTGCTTTAAGCTTAAATCGAGACTTCCTTTTACCCGACACAAAATGTAGCTCATCCATGTGAATCATCTACCTAATATATTCTAGAGAAAATATTCTCATAGCAACATATTTGGGCAGCCTATAGGTGAAAGCTCATAGTCATATACTCTTATTTCAGTATAGTTCTGGTATAAATACCAGTCACCAGTTTTGGTTTGTTCACTTGTGTATAATCCTTTTAATTTCATCCCCAATCTTGGGCTCTCTCTAACTGTAAAGGAGTTGTGCCACTGGATGTACAAATGCATCTACAAATTTTGCAAATGATGAGGTGGTAGAAGTTGTTCTGACCATTTATGTCCAGTGAATCACTGATTGATTCACTCCTTGCTAATCCTACTTGCTGAGTTTGATAGGTAATAGATCACCCTACTAAAAAAGAAACATGTGGACAATTATAGAGTTGTAATTAAACACTCCCTGCACAGTGAAGTTCATGAATTTTTCATGTATATTACCAGCCAATAATTTATTGTAATTATACATGAATGTTGGTTGTTGATCTTTATTAAAATGGATAGGAAACCAAGGATAGTCTTATCAATAGACTGGTCACCAGGGTATCCTAGTAAATAGGAAAGCAAGGAAATGCAATGTCTAGAGGCTTCAGGAAACATGGCAGATGAGTAAGTGGATTTCTTTTAGGAAATTTTGCATCCTTAGGTAAAAAGATTTCAAAAATTTGGGTTCTCTATGGGAAGTTTAACTTATGGTACAGATCAATAAGTGTTGTTGGTGAAAACTGAGTCCAGGGTCAATTTGAGGAATTAGGAGCATTTCATTTATGGTTTGAGCAGAAATGGTTATCAGAATGTCTCCATTCTGAGCCATGACTACTTTTTTAATAGGATCATACTTGGCGTGACACCGGGTAATAAAGCCAGGGAACTCATGTGTCTTTGGGAAACTATAGAAAGGTAATAGGGATTCCCAAAACCTAATTGGATCTTGCTTGTCGAGATAATTCTGTTTGAACCACAAGTGCAGTTCATAGAAATCAAACTCGCACTTGGCTTCTGTGATTTTGAATAGTGAATCCACAAGCAAAATGTGGTCAAGGTCAAGCTAGGTTGGAGTGGCAAAACTTTCATCTGTACTCTGATTTTTGGATTTCACCTTTGGGGCCATGCTGGCAGATAGGAGGAAGAGCGGTTGTACTAATGGATTGAGCAAATAGGAAGAAGTGCTGAAAAATTGTAAACCTGCAAATAATTGAAAATAGTTAGCGGAAAGTGAAGAAGAGGCAGGTGTAGTTTTGTTTATAACATGCGGGAAGAGATAACGGTTTTATTAATAATCATAGCAACTTTGAATGCACAGGAGCGGAGCTACAACAGGTGGATATAATGGGTATGACAGCAAGGAAATGAGAGTGTAAGGGGGTAACAGATGGGATGAATAGGCAATGGGTATGTGAGGTGGCGGCTCAAGATTGGTTGAGGGATAACGACTTTGGAGGGGTGAAGGAGTCGTTGGCGGAGGGAAACCATGAGTGGTTTATGGGGGGGTGTGAGAAGCGATCTGGTGGTGACACGTAAGATGGGGGCACTCACCATGGAAACTGCTTTACAGACCCCTTCCCCCTCCCCCCATCAGAAATGGTCGAGGGGGGTGGAAAATATCTCCCCACCATTAATTCGAGCGGGGAGTAGATCAACTGTTGAATCATGCACTTTCTTTATGGAAAAAGCTTAAAAGACTTCTTATCGTTTATGGGCTTGGGTCTAATCAAATATTTGTTTTATAATACAATTTGAAATGCCAATGGTTTATAACCAAAGAATTAATCTCGATTAAGGAATTAATCATAAATTAACAAAATTTAACATTTTTCTAATGTGGTGCATTTAGACTAGCAGCCTTTGCATTTATTTTTGTATGAAAATGAAGCCTTTGTTTTCTTTCTGCTTCGCTAATATTTTATTTTTCTTTTGCCTTCTTTCTTTAGGGCACTCCTATCATTTTATTGATATGAATGCCTATAAAATATAGAATTGTCTTAACATTTTAATTTTTCTTTTCTTTTGCATCCATATCCTAACTTAACATTTTGAATTTATTTTTTACTAATATAATAACTTATCAAAACCAAATAATATTACAACATCGGCTCCATCTAGGGACTGCTTCCCCCTGTGGGATGCAGAGAACAAGCAGGTCCATGTGCCTTCTCCTCAGGCTATGGAGTCTTTGCTAAAACAGATAATCACTTGCAAATTTTTTCAAAACAAATTGAACTCTCCGGATATTTACAAATGATGAATGAATGGATGAAAAAATAATATTGAATATTGTGTTTCAAGTATTTCCCATTGATTGGAAATGAGGAATACTCTCCTTCCAAATTTTGTAGGATGAATGCATTGTTCCCTTTGACTTCTGTAATGCTAAATGGACCAAACCAAAGGTTGTCTAATTTTGTGTGCTTGCCTTTATCCTCCCTCCTTGTATCCCATCTAAGAACTAGGTCACCTTTCTTGAAATTCCTTTCTCTAGCCTTTCTGTCAAACAGTTCCTTCATCTTGTTTAGATACTTCCTTAGCTTCTACTAAATTTCATCCTTGTCTTCATTCAACTCAATGATTTTGATTAATCCTTCTTGAGAAATCATCTTTTTCTTCATAGGATTCTTGAAGGAATATCATAACAGGTAAAGCTAAATGAGTGGGAAAAATTGCTTCCTTACCATAAACTAATTGGAAAGGAGGCTTACCTATTGACCTCTTAGGAGAAACTCTGTTTGCCCAAATTGCATGGATTAGGTGATTGTCCCAACTCTTTTTATGGTCTTCAAGTGTCTTCTTAATGACCTTAACTAACATCTTCTTGGAGGACTCTGCTAGCCCATTACCCTCTAGATATTATGGTGTAGAATGGTGTAATAGGATTGAATACTTTTGGCAAAACGCAATCATTTTAACACTACTAAAAGTTGCTGCATTATCTGTCACAATCTCTTGAGGAAATCCAAATCTTGATAAAATATTCTCCTCAAGTAACTTAATCACAACAGTATCAGTTGCATTTTTAACAGGTATTTTCTCAACCTACTTGCTAAAATAGTCTGTAGCATTTAAAATCCATCTATGTTGATTACTTGATTGTGGATGTATTTCCCTTATAAAGTCCAACCCCCATTGTAGAAAAGGAGCCTGAACCAATACTAGAATAAGAGGAAGTGTTGACAATTTTTGTATCCCTACAAATATTTGACATTGTGTGCAACTTCTCACTCTTGCTCCAACTTCTTTAAAATGTGTGGGCCAATAGAAACCTACCTTTAAAATTTTGTAGGTTGTTGCTCTCCAGGCATAGTGTCCACCACAAAACCCTACATGGACCTAATCTATAATTCCCTCTGTTTCATTTTTAGCTAAACAAAGAAGAAGGATATTAAGAGGGTCTTTCTAGTATAGATTAGCATTGATAATGCAGTATTTCATTGCTTTAAGCTTTAGGGCTTTACACTGCTTCAAGTCAAATTCAGCTGGACATTGAAAATCTCTAAGAAACTACACAATATCATAATACCAATAAGAGAGTAGATATTTCTGATCTATATGGACAAGAATGGCTTGATCTGAAGAAAGAGGTTCTTGTGGATTCTCCCCTTCTGTAAAAGAAGGAGGTTCTTGTGGATTCTCCCCAGATGAAATTAAGGAAGGTTCTTGTGGATTCTCCCCAGATGAAATTAAGGAAGGTTCTTGTGGATTATCCCCAGATTAAATTTTAGAAACCAGATTTATCCCCAATACTTTGCAATTGGATTTAGCTAACAATTTGGCCAGGCCTTGACCCTTTACTAGCTTTGTGGTCTTAATTTCAAGGTCAAATTCAAGAATTTTAGCAATCCATCTTCCTCTTCTTCCATCAGTATCAGGTTGGGCCAAAACAATTTTAACAGCATGATTAGGGACATAGGTTGTAATGTGTGAATGCAAGACATAGGTTCTAAAGGCTTTGAGGGCTTGGATTAGGGCATAAGCCTATTTTTCAATAATGTCATACCTCATACCTAAGCTCAACATCTCTCATGACTTTGGAAAAGAAGGCTATGTGTTGTTCATCACCATTTGTATTCTTCTGTAAAAGTACAGCTATTAAGGTTGTCTCTAATGCAAAAGAAAATATGCTAAAAGGTGAAGAATAATAAGGACTCGCTAATGTAGGAGCCTCAGATATAGCCTTTTTTATATGATCAAAAGCATATCTAGCAAAAACTGGCCATTTCACTTCATTGTTCTTCTTTAGCATATCATTTATATCCTTTACTATCTCTGCATAATTAGGGATAAACCTTCTGAGAAAAAATATTTCCCCGAGAAAGGTTTGTATCTCTTTCTTGTTTCTTGGTAGAGATAAGGTTTGAATAACTGAAACTCTCTTTGGGTCGATTATAACTCCCTCCTTAGAAATTATATGCCCTAGTAATTTCTCTTCCTTTATAAAAAATAAATATTTCTTTGGATTGATGGATATGCCAAATGTTTTGCACCTGTCAAAAACCTTTGCTCAAATGTTTTAAATCATTTTCATCAGAATCAGAGAAAATAGTAAGTTTAGATGTTTTACCTACAAATGCTAGATCCATGGCTCCCTAGAAAGTGGATCTAGCATTTGCTAGACCAAATGGCATCCTAGCATACATGAATGTACCCCAGGGAGTGGTGAAACCAATTTTATCTTGATCAGCTCGACTCACCATAATCTGCTCCTAACCAAATAATCCATCTGGCATAGAAATCATGTTTGCACCCGAAACTTTCTGGAGTAGATGATCCATTTTAGGCAACGGGTAGTTATCCTTTAAAGATGATTTATTCAGATTTTGGAAATCTACACATAGCCTAATTTCACCACTTTTATTTCTGATAGGGACTAGGTTAGCTACCTAGTCATAATACCTTAGAGGTACTATGATGTGAGCATCAAGCAACTTTTTAAGTTCTTTCTCAATAGTTGGAAGAAGTATGGGATTGATTCTTCTTAGTTTTTGTTGAAAGGGTTTTGCTTCTGGTTTCAAAGGAATATTATGCTCAATTAAAGATGTATCATAAGTTTTTAACTCATTATAAGACGAGGCAAAAACATCTTTGTAATTTTAAGAAGATTCAAAGTATTCGATTTTTACATCCAAAGGCAAGGTTGATGACAATTTAACATTTCTCACTTCATTTAAAGTCCCAATATTGCATTCTTCAATTTGTTCTTCAGGTGACTTAAACAAGGGGTTTTTGGAGACATCATTATTATCAAATAGTTTTTTCCAATGGAACTAATCCTTTGGGAATAAAATTATTATATAATTGAATGATATCATGATCAAGAATTTTAGGACTGAGTGAAGTTTCTGGGCTTTGTTGAATTAATTCTTGAACATCTTTTTGATCTTCTTCAATTTGCATATTTGAGAATTCATCAATGACTTAAAGAAAATATTTTAATTGTTCATCATCCTTAAAAATCTGCAATTGTTTAAGGTTATCAGAAATTGATGGTCTATACTTGACTTGAATATAGTATTCCAACAATACTGGCTCAGAGAATTTGAAAGAGCTTGCTCAGACAACAAGTGAATCAGCATGCATATTCTCATCTCTGGGTATAGCTATTATGTTAAATCCTAGGAATGAATTTTCAATTGTGTCCCAAACTTCATTTCTATAGGACCTAAGTCTTGGGTGCTTTGTTTGACACAGGATTCTAACATGCTTCACTATTAGCTCAGAATCAGAAAAGACGCTCAAGTTTTGAACCTTTTGACTCTTATCTAGTTCAAGACCAAGAAGAAAAGCCTCATACTCAGCCACATTATTGGTGACTTCAAATTCAAGTTTACATGACTGAGTTATGTTTTCTTTATTTGGTGAAATTAAAACAATTCTTGCCCCTACTCCTTCCTTTGAGCAAGAGCCATCAAAATAAAGTTTCTAGATATTTGATTCTACAATTTTAGGTTTGGAAACTATATTTTCGATGGCAAGTTGAGTGTTTGATGAATTTTGTAAGGACAAATGAAAGCAACCAAAATCCTGATCTACTGCATAGATAGGGTGATTTTTTTCTTGATCAAACCTATAGACAATATGGAGGAATCTGGCTTCCCTATATAACCTTAAATGTTCACCTCCATAGACTGGAATAGTAGCAAAAGACATGTCCATCTAAAGTGATGCTCTAAGTTTAGCACAACATGATCTAGACAGGAGCATGCCAAATTTGGTAAGAATATAAGTGACAACTATGTCTATTACTATACTCTTGACATGTATTTGGGTTAAGGTCACAACTAGGTCTTTGATCACTCCTAGGCATGGTACTTTCTTTGAATCAAAGGTGTAGAGATCATGATAATAACGAGTAACTTGTAACTGAAGTTGGTCCATAATTACCTTTGGCATAAGATTATGAGAAGCTCGAGATTCTAGCATGTAGTTATACAAAAGAAAGTCAAGGACCTTTAAAGTTACATAAAATCGTGGAAAAATCTCACCAATCATATAACAACTAGGGCCAAACACTACTGATAGTTTTTCATCTTGCAAACTAATAACATCTCCCTCAACATCCACATTAGAGGACTGTATCCATTTAGACACTTGATTTTTATAACCATGGTTTTTGGAAAGTTTAGATAAAGGGATAGGAATCTTGACCCTTTCCGGTTCAATATTGAAAGTTGTCAAAATGGTCTTATCGGATGAAAAGGTTTCAATAGATGACTCTGTAGTTTGAGGTGTTGGAGTTTGTGTTTGAATAGATTTTATTGCATGTTCAATTATAGTGGTAGATTTTGTTGGTCTACCTAGGCCTAATCTAGGTCTTAGATCATATCTTTTATTTAACTCTGCAATTAGAAATTCAGAAAATGATTGATATTTTGAAAGTTGAGCATCTCCTTGTTCTTGTTCAAGAGATGAAGGAATTATTTCCATTTGTATTGCTGAAGAATCAACATTATTGATATCTTCAGTGATTAAAGGACCTATATCCTATGGCTGATGATCATCAATCAACAAAGGCGGTTGAATTTTTTTGATCAGAACTTGGTCTCTAAAGGATTTGCATTTGAGGGGCTCTTCAAAATTGAGTTTGAGCTTGAGGTCTGATGGTAGTTTGTTGAGTAGTTCTAGGTTGTGATTCAATTTTAGAAATCCTATTAGAAAGGTTCTAAGTAAAGATGTAATTGAATCAATTTTCTGACCTTCAAGTTTAGATTTGGAAGAAGATGAATCATCAATTCTAGCTTTTAATTTTCTTTCTTCTTTCCCTCCTTTAGCTTTAAGTTTGCCAAAAATAGACCTATTAGCTTCTACCTCTATAGCATTTATCTTCATGTCTTCTAATGTATTAGATACCCTTTCTCTTAGCATGATTGCAAATTCATCTTCAAATGCTTTGGAAAATCTGAATTTTGCAGTTGCTACTGGTGGTTTATAATCAGTGGGCATTTTATAATAGAGTTCGTTAAATCTCTTGATGAATTCAACAACTTGTTCACCAGGGTTTCTCTTCAATTCTTCAAATTCAGTGAGAAAGTAGACAAGATCCTTCTTTACCCCCCATTGATTTTTAAAAATAGTTATGAGCTCATTCCATGTTGTAATAGAATCGGGTCTAAGTTGCCTAAACCAGATCATAACATTTCCTTCTAAGGATTGCACAAATAATATCATATAAACATTTTCCTATTCTATGCTCATATTGTCAGCAACATCTAGGAAAGTTGATACATGATCTTCTGCTGAAGGACTAGTTTCTCCATTAAACCTTGGTAAATTATTTAGATATCCATTCGGAAAATTTACCAAGTTTTTAGGGATGACTAGAGTAGCATACCTTCCTTGTACAATGGGATGAAAAGCCATGATAGTAGAAGGAGTTTGGGGTGACTGAGTGGATGATGGCGAGGAAGAGGTAGAATATGAAGATAAAGGTGATGAAGAGGAGTCAGAAGGGGTATATGTATGTGGAGGAGAAAAAGGGGGAGGAGACCTCCTTGAAGATTTCAAAGGGGTTTTAATAACCAACTTCTGAACTCCTAAAGAAAAGTCTTCCTTATTATCAAACAAAGGATTCGAATAGACAGAGAATGTCTCTTCAAGATTAGTAGAAGTTGATGGAATAGAATAAGGAGTTGGAGAAATGAAGTATGTAGGCTTGAATTTAGGTAAATGTAAACCCAATTCTTCCTCAGATGAAGCTGATTTTATAGGAATGGATGGCACTTGATATGACTCAAGTGATTGTATTAAAAAGGTTGATGGAAGATCTACTCCTCTTTAATGGAGTTCAGAAACCCTAGGAGGTAGTTCAGTCCAATCAAGATTGGATGGCACAAATTAAAATGGATCTACAGATGATATGTCTTCAGAGTGTAAAGCTAAAGAAGAAGAAGAAGAAGAGGTTCTATGTATTCTCCTTGAAGAGGCTCCCCTAATAAGTCTTTCTAGATCTGGTAGAGGGTTAACAATCTCAAAATTAGAACGTGATCTAGTATGCTTAAAAGGAGCCAGCTTGGACCAGTGGAATCATTAGGTGAAATATTTTGACCTATATCCTATCCTTTATTCACCTTAAAGGAAAAGGGAAAATTGTTGCCCCAGGAAAAATCTAACTTTCAATCCTTCGCTCCCCAGCAACGGAGCCAATCTGATGTTGCCCTTTGAGATAAATTAAGGTAAATTAGTTATGCCAAAGAATCTATAATGTTTTGTTGTTTTAAATGATTGGATGACCAATGAACTAGTTAATAAACAGGTGCTTTAAACTTAGATAGATTCTTAATTAGAATAAAATCTTGTTCTTTAACTGCACATGGTTAGTTTTATTTTAATGGGGATGAAGAAGTAGAGCATGGAGAGGTATAATTGATTTGATATTCAAATTGAAAATTTAACCATTTATAAGAATAAATTAAGGAAACAATGCTTTCTTAATCAAAAAAATATAATCGAACTATTACAAAGATCTGGTGTAATTTATATTTAAATAGGAACTTACAAAAACAAACAATTCTGTAAATTATTCACTTATTTAAAATTACAACTTCACAGAGGATTCAAAACGAGACTGAAACTCCGTTAAATTTTAAATCGGATAACTGCAAAAGGCTTAATTTATATGAAGAAAACATAATGAATAAACAAGAAGAAATACATCTCACTAAGAGACAAACCATATGAGGTAATCCATAATCTTTTATTATTTCAAAAATGCTCCAACTTAAAACAAATCTGCTTGATAATTGTTCAAGGGTTCAACCCCTAATAACTCAAAGGAGGAGTTATTTATACAAAGTTTTGTAAAATATCTACAATCTATTTGGAATAGAATACCAAAATAGTACAAAATTACAAAAATAAAACAATATAATAGGAACCAAGAAACTGTTGAAGAGGTGGCTCTATCCTTTGGGAGTTTGTTGATGATCTGGCCTGAAAACACTTATGAGTTGTCTTGATGTTAAAATGAGAAATTACTCAATTGTTTCACACAATTTATCCCATATTTCTTCACATGGAATTTCCACATTCACCATCTTCCTAAATGTTTCATCCACCTCTGTGTATCCAAGGCTTCTAGAAAATCCCTCCCTGTTATCTGTCCTTTAACTCCTGCAAATTTTGTTCTGTCTACTGCAATAGCATATAACTCCTTACAATAATCATCTAATCTATTCAATTTATCATTCAAACCCGCTAATCCTAGCAACCCTTTCTGATTTAAAACATTAAACTTTGAATGAAATATCTTGACAAAAATATCCAGGGTTTGACATTTAGTTTCTAATTGATTGGTCAAATTCCTTTTTTGTAATACCTTCTTGATCTCTAAAATGGTAGTTGCTATGTTAGAGATATTTATTTATTCTAATTCTTCTCTTCTCTTTGAGTTCAAAACCTTGATCATATATATGGCTTATGTTGGCTTGGTCTTCAAGGCTGCTTTATGTTCTTCAATGACTGCTCTACATCTAGTAATGAGTTCTTGCTGCTCAAAAATAATTTGTATGGATGGCCATAATTTTGTCATGGATTGGCTGAATTTTGTCCAGTTACTTTCATTGGCATGAGCTAAAGTGTCTGCCATTAAGGACTCACTCTCTAAATTTTGGATTTTAAGTTCCAATTTGTGAGTCTTCTACATTTCTTGCAAATACAAAGTATCATTTTGTACTTTCTGCAACTCTATATTTTGGAATTTCTGCAGTAATTTCTCATTTTCATGTCTTTGTATGGACAATTCTTGTGCTAATCTGGTTGGATAAGTTGTTGTTTATGTAGACCCAATGGATGTTGATGATGAAATAGGCTCTTTACCTGCAACTGCTATTGGGACTCCTATGAGTGGAACCATGGCAAGATGTGATGCTTCCTCTCCTTCAATAACTCTTCAATTTTCTCTACCATTTTCTTCAACTGTATATTCTACTCAATGATAAGTTTGAGCATATCCTACTTTTGTTGTTCACTTTCTGCCATATCCTTGGTCAGAGGATCTTCTGTTGAAGGAAACTTTAACTATTTCTTCAATGCTGCAATGTTTGCATCTTTCTTCTTAAGGAGTAGCTCTGCAGCTTTTACATCTTTGGGATAATATCCTACTTTAATCACAAAATCCTCTAATGATTTTATTCTGTTGTCTTTAGCTAAAGAAGAAATATTTTCTAACTTAAGTTGGGATTGAACATTAGATAGGGCAGTCCTAAGTTTAGAAAGAGACATGGTTGTAGTTGTCATAGTAGAAAACATCATCTCACCAGTCTTTCTGTGCATATCCATCTGGTCAATTGGATGAATTTGACTGGTGTCAAGTGAAAACACAGTATATTTGTAATCAAATGGTGATTTATGAAATGGAATCAAGGCTTGTGAGAAAGCCATTTGCCTTCTACCTTTCTCACTATCAAAAGCAGAAAGTACCCTGTGTTGGGAGGTTGAAGTTTGTTTCTAGAACTAGTTGTTCACATTGGATTTTAAAGTCTCATTTTCCACTTAATTTCTAGGAACCTTGAAAATATATTTTGATCATTCAAAGAGTTAGTTCCTGTGGATAGAATAATTTCTAGAGGCTCTCTAGAAGGTGAAGTTGTAGGAGGAGTAGTTGAAGCACTAATTGTGGGAGGAGTGGTTGAAGCACTAACTCCTATTGATGTAGAAACTTCTAGATCTCCAAGATCAATGATCACTAGTGGAGTCTCTTCTGTTGATGTGACCAAGCTAACCTTAGGCTTCTTTTGTTGAAAAATTAATCCTTTCAGAACATCTTTAGTAGATGAAGCTTCCTCTCTCAACCTTTTTTGTTGCTTACTCTGAGAAACTAGAGTTTGTTCATTGGGGGTAGACAAGACCTGCTCATCTGCTTCTTGAAGAGTCCCATCAACCCATTTTATTGATTCATAATTTTTTCGATTTTAGGCTTTGGAGTATGGTTATAAGGAGTCATCTTGAAACTAACTCTCAAAGCAAAAATGATTCCAAAAGGATCATAGGACCAGGTGAAACTAGCTGAAAATTCATCTTCCTCAACAATGTATCTATCTCAACAGCAGTTGATCTGGTGTTGCAAATAAATTATCCAATCTCTGCTTTAAGCTTGAATTGAGACTTCCTCTTACCTTACACAAAATGTAGCTCACCAATGTGAATCATCTACCTAATATATTCTAGGGAAAATATTCTCATAGGAACATATTTGGGCATCTTATATGGTGTAAGCTCACAACCATATACTCTTATTTCAGTATAGTTTTGGTATAAATGCTAGTCACCAGTTTTGGTTTGTTCACTTAAGTTAGAATCCTTTTAATTTCATCCCCAATCGTGGGCTCTGTCTGATTGTTAAGGATTTGTGCCACTGGAAGTGCGAATGCATCTACAAATCCTGCAAATGGTGAGGTGGTAGAAATTGTTCTAACCATTTTTGTCCAGTGAATCACTAATTGATTCACTCCTTGTTCATCCTGCTTGCTGAGTTTTATAGGTAACAGATCACCCTGCTAAAAAAGAAACATGTGGACAATTACAGAGCTGTAATTGAACAGTCCCTGCTTAGTGAAGTTCATGAATTGTTCATGTATATTATCAGCCAAGAATTGGTTGTAATTATACATGAATTCTGGTTGTTTATCTTTATTAAAAATGGATAGGAAACCAAGGATAGTCTCATCAACAGACTAGTCATCAGGGTATCCTAGTAAATATGAAATCAAGGAAATGCAATGTCTAGAGGCTTCAGAAAACATGGCAGATTAGTAAGGTGGATTTCTTTTGGGCAATTCTGCATCCTCAGGCAAAAAAATTTCAAAAGTTTTGGGTGTATGTGGGAAGGTTAACTTATGTTACATATCCATAAGTGATGCTGGTGAAAACTGAGTCAAAGAGTCAATTTGAGGAATTAAGAGCATTTCATTTATGGTTTGTGCAGAAATGGTTATCAGAATATCTCCATTCTAAGCCATCACTGCTCTTTTCACAGGATCATACTTGGCTTGACACCAGGTAATAAGGTCAGGGAACTCATGTGTCTTTGGGAAACTATAGAAAGGTAATAGGGATTCCCAAAACCTAATTGGATATTTCTTGTCAAGATAATTTTGTTTGAGCCACAAGTGCAGTTCATAGAAATCAAACTTGCACTCGGCTTCTACAATTTTGAACAGTGAATCCACAAGCGAAATATGGTCAAGGTCAAGCTGGGTTGGAGTGGTAGAACTTTCATTTGTACTCTGCTTTTTGGATTTCACCTTTGGGGCCATGCTGGCAGACATGAGGAAGAGAGGTCGTAGTAATAGATTGAGCAAATAGGAAGAAGTGTTGAAAAACTGTAAACTTGTAAATAATTGAAAATAGTCAACTAAAAATGAATAATAGGTAGGTGTAGTTTTATTTATAACATGCGGGAAGGGATCATGGTTTTATTCATAACTGTAGCAGCTTTGAATTCACAGGAGTGGAGCTACAATGGGTGGATATAACAGGTATGACAGCAGGGCAGTGAACGTGTAAGGGGGTAACGAATCAGATGAATAGGCAATGAGTATGTGAGGTGGCGGCTCAGGATTGGTTGAGGGATAACAGCTTTGGCGGGGTGAAAGAGTCATTGGCAAAGGGAAACCACGAGTGGTTTGCAGGGGGGTGCAGAGTCATATAGTGGTGACATGTAAGGTTGGGGTGCCCACCATGGAACCGCTTTGCGGACACCAACCCCCCCCCCCGTCGCGTTAACGAGAAACAGTCGAGGGGGGTGTGAAATCTCTCCCTGTCCTTGATCTGGGTGGGGAGTAGATCAATCGTTGAATCATGTGCTTGATTTATGGAAATTCGACAAGACTTCTTGTTGTTTATTCGCTTGGGTCTAGTCAAATATGTGTTTTATAATACAATTTTAAATTCCAAAGGTTTATAACCAAAGAATTAATCCTGATTAAGGAATTAATCATAAATTAATAAAATTTAACATTTTTCTAATGTGGTGCATTTAGACTAGTAGCCTTTGCATTTATTTTTGTATGAAAATGAAGCCCTTGTTTTCTTTTTGCTTCCCTAACATTTTCTTTTTCTTTTTCCTTCTTTCTTTAGGGCAGCTAACTCCTATCATTTTATTGATATGGATGCCTATAAAATATAGAATCGTCCTAACATTTTAATTTTTCTTTTCTTTTGAATCCATATCCTAACTTAACATTTTGAATTTATTTTTGACTAATATACTAGCTTATCAAAACCAAATAATGTTACAACACCCCTCTCAAAGCAATAAAAAAATTCACCAAAATAAAGAGTTATTAAAAATTTATAAATAAATTTAAATTTGAAAAAAACAAAACAAAACCCAAAAACCAATAAAAAAACAAGCTTGAAAAAAAAAGGTAAAAAGTAAAAAATAAGGGAAAAAAAAGTAAAAATAGCGAACTACCTCATATATATATATATATATATATATATATATATATATTATTATATATCACACAAATTAAAAATAATAATAATTATTATAAATTAATTAAAAAAACATTTAAAAAATGTTAAAAATAGTAAAACAAAATGTTATACATAGATTAGGGGCGTAAATTGTTGGTAAGTGATTATCACTGCCCAGTTGGGGGCAAAGGGCTGCTGGCGGGGTGGCTAGAACGACTCGCCCATTACTCTAGGCACTCTATTGATGGCCCTTTGGCCCCGGGTCCATGGGCATTGATTCTTGGAGTCAACGACTCACCTAGTCAAGGGAAATGGGGTGGCAGAGTAGTTGGAGGCGCAGGTGGTTTGCTCCATCTGCCCTATAGGCGACCCTTTGGCCCCAACTGGACAGGGCACTGATACACCCTACCTAATCAAGGTGAAAGGGTCACTAGAAAGGTAGTTGGAGCAACGAGTAAGTCGTGCTAGCCACCTTGTCGACAACCCTTTGGCTTTGGCTAGGCGAGGATTCACAGGGCGTATTGACACCCTGCTTGGATGGGGCAAAAGGGTCACTGATATGGTGGCTAGAGAAGCTCATCTGTTGCTGTAGTCGCCCTACCATTGGCCCTTTGGCTTTGGCCAAGTAGAGCATATCGACATTCTGCCCCTAATTTTTTTTACATTTAAAAAAAATTAATATTTTAATATATTTTTTTATTACAAGTCAGTTGGTTTCCTCAAATATTCCAAGTGCATCAATTGTTTTCTCTCTTCTTCCCACTAAATTCTATCTGTTAAAATATTAGTATTTCTCCCCGGTTTTCTAAGCCTGCCTCTAATAGAGGGAGGCCAAGAAAAATTACCCTAGATAGTCCCTATGAATACATTGAATCTTTAGAACAAGGAAGAGAAGAAAGGGAAAAGAAAAATAAGCAAAAATTGTCTATAATGCTTACAAACCATAAAGTTGAATTATCTACAATGCTTAGCAATAACTACAAATCATTAGAAGATAAAATTATAGCATTCAAGACTGAAATCCAAAGAATGAAAGATAGGATGCAAGATTTAGAATGCAAAAACAATCAATGTTCAAAGAAAATTGCACCTTGATATACGAGATTAAAGAATTAAAAGAAAATCTAGATGATAATTCAGCCCTAAGTAGCACAACGAATCAACTAGATATCAAGCCCATACAAGAGGAGATGAGAGTATTAATTGAAATGGATCATGAATGACGCAAAAGAGCCTTGAGCCTTATAATTTTTGGTATAAAAGAGAAAAAATATGAGGACACATTAGAAATAGTAAAGGCCCAACTAAAAACTCACTCACAAATTAAAACAACTTATCTAATGGAAGCACAAAGGGTGGGAAAGATTCTTGAGCATAAGCATAGACTAATCCATGTTAAGGTAAGTTGCAATGACCACAAATTAGATATACTTAGTAAATCTCCAAGTCTAAAAGGGTTAGGAATTTTTATAAATGAATATCTTATCCCAGAAGATCAATTTAAACTAAGGAAAGAGGCCCAAAAGGTAAAGGAGGCAAGAAAGGAAAGTAAATAGGCAATCGTTAGAAATAAGACAGCTATTATTAGAGATAGAGTTTAAAATAGAAGTGATAAATAGGAATTAAGAACACTCTAGATCCTCTTCTCGAACTGTCGTGTTTTTCCATGGCATAAAGGTCCTATGTTAAGTTGGATCTCGAATGATATTGATCTTATCCTCTTAGTTGAAACCTAAGAGCATGAGAAATCTAGTGTCCCCCATATCGATGGATTCATTATTTGGTCTACTTGGAATAGGAAATCCTCTCGCAAAGGAATTGGTGGTATAACTTGCTATATAAAAAATAACATTTCTTCCCATGTTTGTCCTTATAATATTGACCCCCTCAATTAGTATGTTTGGATTGAAAATCTCTAACTTTGATACCAATATTACTTTTCTTGCAATTTGTTATTTTTCTCCTATCAACTCTACCTCCTATAAGAAGAACAACCTAGATAAGGATTGTCCTATCATTACCTTAGAGCAGGATATCCACATCATAAGGAATGAAGGCAATATCCTCTTGCTTGGGAACTTCAATTCTCGAACGGCTACTAACCAAGCCAGTATATTAAGTAATAACTCTAACCCTAACCCCCTATAGCTTGATGAGGATAGTGACTTAGCTAATAAATTCCAAGAAACTTTGAAGACACTATCGAGAACCTTTTTAGTACCAAGCTAATCAATATTTGCAGTTCCCAAGACCTGATTATTTGTAATGGGATTAATAAATGGCCTACCTCTGGACAAGTGACTTGTATCCATGGCATGGAAATAGTCTTCTGGACTATGCGATATATAATACCCAGGTTCTCAACCGCATTGTTAACTTTGACCTCCTTAATGACCAGCCTAACTTTGACCACAGACCTCTATCCTTAACCCTTAACCTTGGTATTTACACCAGCCACATGCAAAAGAATAGCGAGAGCCAAAGAACACTCACCTTGATAAAAGAAAAAGGGATCTCTTCTTAAAATATTTAACAAGGGATTTAGGTTTCTTAATGTATAATAATAGGATTCATCACATCCACCAAAATTTTACTATTATCCTTTCCACTACCATTAACAAATTCTATACCGAGGTATCATATAAAAAGAACAATCGAAATTTCAACTCATTGTATGATAATGATTGTAAGTTTGTTAGGAAAGTGATTAGATATGCTCCTAATGAAACTATAAAATGTGAAAAAATCAATATGTACAAATCTCTTATCAAAAGGAAGAAAAGATACTATATAAATAAGAGGCAAGATCATCTTCTTAACCTTTCTAAAGTTGAGCCTAGAAAGTTTTGGAGGAATATTATTGTTCATAAATCAAAAGAAAATAACTCAATCCCCTTACAAGATTGGTATATCTACCTTAAGAAACTTTATGACTCCTCAGACACCATGGGCAACATAGAAAACACTCCTACTGAGGAAGATACCTTTTCTTTGGATGACGTGAAGTTCGGGATTAAGAAGCTTGGTAATGGGAAAGTTAGGGATATTGAAGGTTACCAAGCTAAAATTCTCAAAATGGGAAGGTCCATCCTCATCCCGCATCTACACAAACTCCTCAACTTGGCAGTAAATCACGACTTCCCTAATTGTGGACGCAAAGCCTTATTGTGCCTATCTTTAAAAATGGGGATAAAAACATTCCCTCTAACTATAGGACTATCATGATTAGCTACATTAGCCAAATTGTATGGGCTCATTTTGGAAAAAAATATTATCATCTATCTTAAATACATGGTAAAAGAGCCAAAGGGAGAGTTGGTTTTAAAAGGAATCACTTATATATTGACCACATTGTCACTCTTAAGACCATTATTGAGGAATGTTGCAACAATAAAACTAATCTCTTTTGTTGTTTTGTTGACTTCAGAAAAGTGTTCGACGCAATTCATGGAAAAGACTCGATGGGCTAATGGTTCCTCTCGAGTTGAGGGTTGCAGTAACTAGGTTATAATAAAATGTTATTTTCGAGTTTAAGACCACTAAGGGTTGGTCTAAAGAGATTAAATACAACATCAATGTTAAGAAATTATGTCCCCTATCCCCTACCCTTTTTGGCATTGACATTGACAAGCCTGAAGAACGTTTAGAAGTTGTTGGTTATGAAGGACCCAAGCTCACTGTTATAGTCATTACTCTTCTCCATTATTTCGACGATATCGTTCTTGTTTCGAGAAGCCCTGATGATCTCGACAAGCAACATAGAACCCTCCATGATTACTGCTCCAAGACGAGCATGATTGTTAATACTGACAATATTAAAGTCATGATAATTAAGTCCAAAAATATCAACTACAATAATTTCATTTATGATAACCATTAATTAGAGAAGGTTTATTCATACAAATATTTAGGTATTAACATTCACCATTAGCTCAACTAGAACTATAGCAATGAAGAACGATTGTATGAGGTTGGAAAGATTACTCTGAGCTTGAAAAAAATTGTAAGTCGACTAATCTTTGGGTTTGGAGTAAAAAAAATTCCTCTTCGAGATCCTCATCACCCTAGTTATTTTATATGGATGTGAGGTGTGGGGTTGCAGTATATCTAGAGATTGATGGAGAAAGATGGAAATGATCCGAAAGCAATTTATAACCTACAACATCAAGATTAAAGGTAACACTCCCTACCATATTCTCTTAATTGAAGCTTGCATTTCCCCCATTGAAAGCATGGTTGTGTTTAGGTATTTGATGTCTAAGAACAAGTTGTACAACATTGAAGCCAAGAGGCTCCCCACAATTACCTCTAAGTCTAGTAAAAACCCCACCTTCGGCTCAACCAAGGTTGGCATAAGGATGCCAAGTCCTAGCTCGACCATTAGGGGATAAAGGAGAAGATAATCTTAGAGAATAAGGGTAATAAAAACACCTTTTACTTCCAAATTTAAGGATAACTTGTGGAGTGATCAGGGTTTAGAGGGGAAAAGGAAGCTAAGGCATTATAAGGAGGTGATCAACCCCAATTTTGCTAACCAGAATTACCATTATGTCTTGACCAGTGCTAAGAACAAAATGAATATTGCAAAGATAAGAACTAATTCCCATGAGCTTCGAAGTGACATTGGGCGTTGGTTTATTTCCAAGACACCTTGGGACGAAAGAATTTGCCTCCTCTACAATACTAAGAGAGTCAAAGATGAAAAGCAATTTCTCTTGGATTGTCTGGCCCTTACTCACATTTGTTCTCCTTTTCAAAACATTTTCCACACTAACAACCTTCTTGACTTGCTAAGTAAGTCAAATTACCATGACCACAGATGCTTCTCTGCCTTCTTTTTTATCACAGGAAAAAAATATTAAATAATCTCAATTAATTGTTTCTTTCTTAAGGTCCAAAAGACCATATTGGTATTAGTAGACGTTAATTATCATCATCATTTTATATATATATAAACATTTCAAAACCATTTAATTATTTGATTTTTTTTACTTAATTTTATTTATTTGTTTCTAGATTTTTATTTGTTAAATTTTTAACCTTTTTAAATTAAAATTTTCCCCTATTAAAATATGATTTTTTTTATTTTTTTTCATTTTTAAATTTCTTTTCATATTTTTTTTTATAATGAGATAAAATTTTTTTTTCATTTTATTTTCCTTTTTTTTTAATTGTTTCTTAAAGAAATATTGTTTTCTTTATGTTTGAATTTTCTCTTTTAAAGGTTATTTTTCATTATTTTTTAAAATTTTATGCTTGATTTTTTTTCATTTTTTTGTCCTTTTGAATTTTTTGTATGCTTTGTTTTGTTTTTGTTTTTTTTTTAATTAATTTTTTACTTTTTTTTAACTTTCTAATTTTTTATTTCTTTTTTAATTTTATGTTTTTAGTTTTGTTTTGTTTTGTTTTTCCATTTTTGTTTATTTATCGTTCATTTTTCCCTTTTCTTTGTTGTACTAGCAACCCAACCCCACTACGTGTCAATTTGATAGTTGTTTTTTAAGTTTTCATTACAATTGATGAAGTATACCCCCACTGTGTGACAATTTGATGGTTGATTTGTTTGTTTTCATCATAATGGGTCAAGTTCCTCCCTACTACATGTCAATTTGATGGTTATTTTTTAAGTTTTAGTTGCAAAGTGTCAAGCGTCTTTAGCTAACATTTTAAAAGAGATATACTTTTAGCATTTAAAATAATAATAAAAAACTCTTAGTATAATGACTATTTGATTTAGATATTCATTTTTTAAGGTTTTTTTATTCATGATATTTGGTCTTCCCCCATGGTGGGTGTTTAAACCCGACGTCTATTGTCGAACGCTTAAGGCTAACTGGCAGAGAGGGCCACCTCACCATTCATTCAATTTTTAGGCACAATCTATTTTTTTTTTTTAACACTCGACTTTATATTACTGATTCAAAAGGATACATAGAGTTTTTGTTTGTTCTATTAATCACCCTGTTGGGAAACTGGCCTAATAACACAAGTTAAGCTTCTTCAGATTGCAGGTGTTTTTCCTAACTAGCTTATCCAACAAAAATAAAGGATGACTTAGACTTGAGCTACTATGCTTTCAATCACAAAATTGATGGCCGTGCTTCAAAGATTCATTTAGACTAAGACAAAATTTATCCATCCGCTCCATGAATAGGCTAATTCATTACAAAGAAAAATAATGTAACCAGGGACTAACCATGTGCCTGCTTCCCTCATGGGAGTTTGAGTCATAAGCCAGAGAGGAGCTGGTGACAACCAATCACCACCACTACTCACAACTTTGTTCAAGGATGAACCTCTGATCGCACGCCAACCTAAAGCTACTTGATACCACTACTCACTGTTGACAAGGACCACTAAAGAATTATGATGAGCCATTGACCAACATGTCTCGTAGAGACTCGAACCATAGGTTGATTCCATTTATAAGAGATGCTTCAGACTCCTAGGAAGTGACACCACATAATGCATAAATATTTTGAGCCAAAATTTTCCTGAGGCGGCCAACATGGCCCCATAGAGAGGCAAACTAAAGTGTATTGGAACCATTTTTTAATACTACAATCTAGGGTGGCTCATGAGCCATGAATTTGACTTTGTACTCAATAGAGAGGAATTCTCCTATGATTTTGTAAGAGTGGATCATGGGAAAGGAACCAATGATAGAAGCCATGCTTTGACTCCTTGTATTTCCAAGCATGCTCAATTGCCCAAACTCATGTTTGTCACCCTTAAGTGCTTCGTAGACAAAGCAAAAAGGAGATATATGTGCTAGACCTTGAATTGTGCAGTTAGAGCTAGAACCTGTGGATGATGAGAAAGCAGAGGAGTCAGTTGGAAGGTTGAATGAGTACAATTAGACCAGGGGGGAATTGAAGATGCTAGAACCATCCCGTGAGCAGGGGAGGTTGAGGATGGCCGAGAGAAAAGTAAATTCCTATACAGACATTACACATCTATGATAACCAGAACAAACTCAGAAACAAACCAATTTCCAACTGTGAATAGAAAACGAAGAATTAGATGCATAATTCCTCCACATTAACACCACCAACTCATAGTATCCTAAGATGAATGGTGTTCATTAGAG
This sequence comes from Pinus taeda, assembly GCA_000404065.3. NCBI lineage: Eukaryota > Viridiplantae > Streptophyta > Pinopsida > Pinales > Pinaceae > Pinus > Pinus taeda. Next base: position 32,045 of record APFE030118093.1, read on the forward strand.
GTAGTAGTGATGGACCTCTAAATTAGACATAAATTAAGGCCCATGCCTCTAAATTAAACATAAATTAAGGCCTATGACCATCCTTCAGCACATTAACCTCTCTTCTTGCATTAGATAATGTATTTGTAACTTCAATATATTCATTAGGAAGGTTTATGAATAATTGCATATTTGTGCCTATTATTATTTATTTTTGTCGAATATTATGAAAATATTGGGCAGATTATGAAGATTTGGAGGAGGAGATAATTTAGGGACTTGCTCTCTACTACAGGAGGATAAATAATAAAGAATAAATCAACAAGGTATTATGGAATTATGGCACAGATTGTGGAACTCCAATGATTGAAAAAATCTAGGAATGTGTTCCCTGCCATTTAATGTAGATTCCTAATATTGGGGACCAAGTTCACTAATCAAAGGATTTTGGTAGGGAAATCTTCCTCCATTCATGGGGAATGATTCCTAATCATTTTGTATAAGTACCAAGTCAAATTTTCCTCTAGATAAATATTTTCATTAGTGTTGTTGTGGAGAGAACTCATATTTTTGCAACTCCGTTGTATTTTCTTGTTGGGATGTAATTGTACTGATCAAAATAATGAATATTGGTGTCATGTTCAGCTTCGAAATATTTTTCTCCTCCATAGATCTCTAAGTTTCCTTGGGCTTGTCCATCCCAGGAGCCTCAAAACCCTTTTGTATAATTTTATTTCCTTCTACTTCTGCATTTAGTATTAATGATATCTTGTTCTAGGATTGAGTTAAATGGTTAATGTAAGTTCTTTTGAAGGATCACAAACATCATCTCATCCTTGGAAAATCTTTGTAAGGTCATAGTAATCATTGAGCTACTTGGATTAGCTTTCTTATTCCCAAATCTAGATTTTTGGAACTCCTTTGTGGCAAAGAACAATAAATTTATGCTATTTTTTATAGCATGTTAATGAGATTCAATCAAGTTGGTTCCACTTGAATTATATCAAGAAAACATTCTAGTTCATAACAAAAATTACCCCATTGAATTTTCACTTGATTAGATTAGGCATTTTTTAGATTTACTAGCTCACTTGTTCTCGAATTTCTAGATTTTCGACGAGTAATGTTTTTCTATTTTTTGGGATGGGTTAACAGAGGTATTTTTTAGTGATTCCACTTGGAATGGGGACCTACAACATCCTAGTCATTAAAAAATTTTGTCCCATCCAATTTGGATTTTATTTGCGTGGTCATTCGATGAATTACAATTTCGTATAGTAAATTTGTAACATCCTGTAGTAAATCGGGGGATCCTATAGGAAATCTTGTTTTGAGCCCGAATTGAGAAAAATCATCATTGAAGCTGGGATTAGGCCTCTACTTGGGCTCCATGCCATCAAGACCATTTTAACACTCTTGCTCCACACTTGCCTCACCTGTCAAAGATCAAGGAAAGATTATCATTTTCATTTATAAAGCAAAAAGATTTTTAAAATGAGTTCTTTGATATTTACACATGCACACATCAGTTAGTACTCTCTAGATCAGATTTCATGCTCAGTTAGTTTAAATCATCACTTGTGATCAATAGGGTTAAGCTAGGTTTCTTTTACATTTAGTTCATGGTATTTATGCAATTAGAATAGGTTTCTTTCCTTGTACTTTCTTTCTTGCAATAGGCTGAGGTTCCATTTCAAACATTTCATTTTCTGCAATTAGTTTAGAATTTGACTTTAGTACATGCACTTCATTACATCATGACAGCAAAGGAAGGACACATTGTATGTTTCACATATAGTTCTGATACCTCTTAAGTTTGTACGAACCTTGGGTTGATAATTAAAATCGATAGCCTTGGGAGTTGCAACATTCTTGTTGTAATACTGAGGCTCATCACTTTTTGGCACCGTTGCTAGGGAGGTTTCAAAACATGCATTGTTTTCTTTCCTAGTTGAATCATTTCTTTTTACTTTTTTCAAAAACAAAAAATATTTGCATTAGGCATATTTAATTTCAAAAGTAGAAAACTGCCTTGCACTATATTTTCATTTAATCATAAAAACAAAAAAATCTCCAAC